>CAWTZC010001522.1:0-39688 GCA_963919715.1 Microtus obscurus | reverse complement strand
TTAACCCCTGGTTTTCTAAAGTTAGGACATAGCTAGCTGTGGAGCCTTCTGTAATTGCAGGATTCAGAAGGCTGGGGCTGCAAACTAAAGAAGAAAGATAGTTGGGTGGTGATGGTGCGGCCTTTAATCCCAGCACTTGGAAGGCAGAGGCAGGCGGTTCTCTGTGAGTTCGAGGACAGCCTGGTCTACACACTGAGTTTCAGGACAGGCTCCAAAGCTACACAGAGAAACCCTGTCTCAAAAAAAAAAGAAAGAAAGAAAGAAAGAAAGAAAGAAAGAAAGAAAGAAAGAAAGAAAGAAAGAAAGAGAGAAAAAATTAGAAGGTGATCTTTGTTTTGTCTTTAGGGACCTTGACACAGCTTTTGCTTCCCTGAGCTTCCCCAAACTACAGGTTGGTGCCTGCATTAATTTGGGGGAAATTCTCGGGCGTTATTGCTTTGAATGTTGTTTATGTTCTTTTCTTTCTCCTTCCTATAACTCTGGGGGTTTCCCCAGAGTTCGTGAGACTTGGGTAGGGTTTCTGTTTTCTTTTTGGGGGGAGGGTCTGTTCTCTTTGCCTTTTAGTTCTGAAGTTTGCACTGCGACAGTCTTAACCTGGAAGACCCCCTTCCGGCTTGCAGGCACCAGGCACACAGTGGTACAAAGACACACATGCAGGTAAACATCCATATACAAAAATAATTTTAGAAAAAGAATAAGCATTTCAAATGTGTCTTGACTATGTGTTTGGTTATATTTATTATATTGTATATGATCTTTTAAAAATTGTATTACACTTATTTAGTTGTTATTTGTAGGGAGGGGTGTGTAAACACCATAGTGTGCAAGTGGAGGTCAGGGATGGCAGTAGCTGGTTCTCGCCTATTATTGTTTACTGTTTATAAAGGCCAAGAATGTTTCTTAACATATTTTCTATGAATCAGTCATCTGTACAATTAATCCTTCAGTAAATTGGCTTTGGGGAAATCAGCCTTTGGCGAACTCTCCAGGCACTGAATTGCCTGTTTGGCAGGTTGATATTTGGTGAATGGCCAGACACAAAGCATGTCCTGATAGCTTATAGACCAAACCTTCGGTTTTCTCCTTTTAAAGATTTAAAAATTCATACTTATGAATTTTTTTTTTGTTTTGTTTTGTTTTGGTTTTCAAGACAGGTTTCTCTGTGTAGACCTGGCTGCTCTGAAACTCAATCTGTAGACCAGGCTAGCCTTGAAATCAGAGATCAGCTTGCCTCTGTCTCCCAAGTGCTGAGATTAAAGCTGTGCAAGACCACTTCCCAGCCATATTTACGAATCTTAGACTTAGATTAGTATTGTGAGAAAATTCTCATGGGAACTTTGGAGTTATATCAAGTATAAAGTGCCCACTAACAGATTTTACTGTGTCTAGAAGCTAATACTTTTGTACATTGGCACTGTATCCAGCAGTCTTACAAATGCTATGAGTTTTGCTTGAGTTGATTGTTGGACTTTTACGCAGATGCTTAAAATAGTAGTTTCTAAGTAGCATATTAGCCTCTCGTTCATCAGCTCCTCTTCACAGCACCGCATTCTCTAGGACCCCCAGGGCCACCTTGTGTGAGAGCAGCAGTAGTGGGAACTCCGTCTTACACATTTTTGGAGGAAAGAGAAACAGGATCTTGCTGTGTAGCCCAGGCTGACCTGGATATTATAATGTCCCTGGCTTATCTTCCAGAGTGTAGGATTACTGATATATGTTGCTATGTCTTTTTTCTCTCTCTTGTGTGTGTGTGGGCATGTGCATACCTGATGTATACACATGTGTATATAGGTGTTCAAGTGCTTGCACATGGATAGAGGCCAAAGGAGGACACGTGTCCAGCTTCATTTATCATGCTCTGCTTTATTCCTTTGACACAGGATCTCTCACAGAACTGAAAGCAGTGGTGGTGGCTAATCCCAAGCAAATATCCTGACCCTACCCCACATAGCACAAAGGTTACAGGTATGTACCACCATACCAGTTTGTTTGTTTGTTTTAATATGGATATTTAAGCCTTAAACTCGGGTCCTTGGCGGGGTGGTGGTGGCACAGGCTTTTAATTTCAGCATTCAGGAGGCAGAAGCAGGCAGATCTCTGTGAGTTCGAGGCCAGCCTGGTCTACAGAGAGAGTTCCAGGACAGGCTCCAAAGCCATACAGAGAAACTCTGTCTCAGAGAAACCAAACCAAACAACAACGACAACAACAACAACAACAAACCTCAAGTCCTCATGCTTTTGCAGCCAGTGCCCTTAACCACTGAACTATCTCCCCAGACCCACTTTTTTTCCTTGGGCTGATAGAGAAGAATCCAGGATTGTGCACCTGCTGATATACATCTCTAGCCTTCTCACCTTGTCCTTGATGACTTTTAAAAATCCTCTAGAATAAGGTGTCAGTGGTTAGAGACGTGGCTCAGTGAAAAAATCCTTGCCATGAGAACATGAAGGCTGCAGCTCAGATCCCCAGAACCCACAAAAATGTCAGATGAGATAGTGTACATCCCTAATCCTACTGTTCCTATGACAAGATTGTAGTAAGAGGGGCGGCCGGCTGTGTTCCCCCGCACCTGGCCTCCCACATGGCTCAGCTTATTCCCCCGAAATAATTACACGGAAACTGTAATCTTTTAAACACTGCCTGGCCCATTAGTTCCAGCCTCTTATTGGCTAGCTCTTGCACCTGGACTAGCCCATTTCTGATACTCTGTGTAGCACTCCAAGGTGTGCTTACCGGGGAGATTCTAGCCTGCCTCTGTCTGGAGTGGGGACATCATGGCGACTCCTTCTCAGCTTCTCTTTCCCAGAATCCTCTTCTGTCTACTCCACCCACCTAAGGGTTGGCCTATCGGCGCGCTAACGTGCTAATGAACTCCACGTAAAACCTGAGAGGGCTTAAAAAGGACAGAAAGAGAATTTAAGACAGCTTTTTGCTGTTTCTGGGTTGCATACCGCAAAGAAATTGTCCTGACTCAGCAACAGGAAAAAAACTGGCTGTTTTAAAATGCCGGCTTTCTGGGCTGTGCCGCCATTGCAATCTCTGTCTGGCTCCTGTGAGAGACAGAGCTTTTGAATGGAGCATTTGGAATAAAGTGCTATGGCTTGCTTGATGGCAATGTGGACTGCTTTGTGCCTGGAATTGTGCTCAGCTCAGGGGCACCCAATGGCTCTGAGGCAGGGAGCAGCTCAGCTCCGCCATGCTGAACTGAGCTGGTCTCAAGCAGGAACTACCGTAATTACTGTGATAACAGAGCACATAAGGTTTAGACTTTACAGGACACAGGCAGTACCGTATTACTCCTACATGCTGCAACTTAAGTTTTTAAGAAATGCTTAACATTTTAAGAAATGCTCCTGGATAGTAAAAAAATTACAGATTCACAATAAAACAGATTCAGACAGACCACTAAATGAGTCACAATGTTGGATAAATGTACGTGGGCTTGAGAGAAAAAATATATATATATATATAGAGAGAGAGAGAGAATAAAGTTAATGCCTTTAAAAATAAAAAGGTAAAGTCTTTAAAGAGACAGAGTACAGATGGTTAAGAGATTAAAAAAATTAAGAAAAATAAGCCACGTAAAAATGGAAAATCCACAAAGAGTCTGGATTATGTACATTGTGTTTTCTTTAAGATTTTTGACTGTGAAGGAGCTAAGTACAGAGAGACATTTCATTATATGGGCTGTCAAGTGGAACCAGAATGGATATCATGAGGGTATGACTTCAGAATTTGGGTCTAAGGATATGATGCTTCGGAGAGGGTCTTCTTTTGTTTTCACAGAGGACCAGACCCTATGGATTGCATCTATTCCGATATGGTTTGATAGACCACGCCCTCCTGAAAGGTTGCTGTGAACACCCCTCAAAACATTACTTCACTCAACTGCCAACTGAGATGACCCTGAAACACAGGTTATACCATGAAAGATCTAATTAACGACGCCCCTATTCAGCAGGAAGCAGTTTGGAGAGAAAAACCTGCGCCCATGTTCCCAAAATATTGTTTATAAATGTTCTTTACATTTAAAGGGGGATATGATATAGATATGAATAATTTGCATTGGTATGGATTTTAAGGTCAATTTTGTTATATGTATTTCTGATCTTAATTAAGGTATTGTGATTATGTAGTTCATTTAAAAATGTAATGTATAATTAGGAAATATAGGTTGTTGATGAATAATCATAAATAATAGTCAAGCTTGTAGTCATGTTAGATTTTCTAGATATATAGAGATATATTTCAGTTAGATAGACATTTTTCATATCTCTCAAAGATTGCAGAATATGGCATTTAAATATTTTAATAACTTAGGGTTTTTCATGACAATGAGACACATCTGCTCCTGGCAGCACCAATCTACTTCGAGAGGAAGATGGGCATCGAAGAGGATCCTTATGGAGTTTGATAGCCATTGGGCAAGAAACTGCTCTTGCCTGGACTGATGCATAAACTGGACACGGAGAACCCACAGAGAGAGGACTGCTAAACTTGCCTAAAGGTGAGATGGTCTTTCAGGGTTCCTGATTCATGAAAGAGTCTACGAGACATTCTGCAGGATACAGCAGAAAGTGACTGAACTGTCTTTAAAATTTCCTGCTTCATGGAAATGTCTGCTGGATACTGTGGGCCTGAAGGCCGAAGATAGATGCCCCAACGGTACAAAAGAACTTTGGGTGACTGTCCAGGCAGCGAGATGTCTCTGTCATTTCTAGAGTTTTCTTATTTCTTGTTTAGTATTATATCCTTCTGGAGTCTTTGATGGAGCTGAAGAATGAATAGATAGTTGTAGTTTTCCTTAGTTATGATAAAAGATAAAGTAGATATAAATATTGTAACTGTAATTCTTATTTGATAACTGTTTTGTTATATGTAATTTTACTATGTTAAAGTTAAAGCCTTTCTTTTTTGTTTAAACAGAAAAGGGGGAAATGATGGAGGTGGGTCTTGTATCTTATCTGTTGATTTCATTGGTTAAAATAAAGAAACTGCCTGAGCCCATTGATAGGCCAACCCTTAGGTGGGTGGAGTAGACAGAAGAGGATTCTGGGAAAGGGAAGCTGAGAAGGAGTTGCCATGATGTTCCCACTGCAGAGAGATGCAGGCTAGAATCTCCCCGGTAAGCACACCATGGGGTGCTACACAGATTATCAGAAATGGGCTAGTCCAGATGCAAGAGCTAGCCAATAAGAGGCTGGAACTAATGGGCCAGGCAGTGATTGAATGAATACGGTTTGTGTGTTGTTGTTTCGGGGCTTGAGCTGGGCCATGCGGGCGGCCGGGTACAGGGGCACAGCCAGGCCGCTCCTATTTCAACACAAGATAGGAAGCAAAGACCGGAGAAACCCTTGCAGCTTCCAGGCCAGCTAGCTTATATTTACAAGGGAGGATCCTGTAGTAGTATTTTCTCTTTTGGGACCACCAGCCCACAAATAATTACATGGAAACTTATTACTAATTATGGATGCTTAGTCTTAGCTCGGGCATTTTTACAACTAGTTCTTATAATTTAAATTAGTCCATAGTTTTTAATCTGTGTTCTGCCACATGGTTCATTACTTCATCTCTGTATGGCACATCCTGCTGAATCCCTACCTCTTTTCTTCCTGGAGTTCTCTCTCTCTCCCTGGAAATCTCGCCTATTCTCTGCTGCCTAGCTATTGGCAACTCAGCTCTTTATTAAACCAACCACAGTGACACATCTTTACACAGAGTAAACAAATATTCCACAGCATTTCTCCCTTTTGTCTAAATAAAAAGGAAAGGGTTTAACTCTAACATAGTAAAACTATATATAGTAAGAACAATTATCAGGTAAGAATTGAATTTTCAATGTCTAGTCCATTTGTATATGGCAATTTTGGAGAAAATATTCTATTATTTATCCTATCTTGACAAGTCCAAACTTTTATTCCTAATCATTTTTCTATCATAACTTGTATTACTAACACAAAACTATTTCTTTAGAATTCAAATCATTGTCTTAGACAAATAATTTAAGTTTTTATGTATCTCAAACTTATATACTTTACATCTCTTTTGTGAGTTTTTTTTCCTGTATTTGGTAACAAAGAAAATTGTAATTATCTAGTCTTCAAATACTGTCAGGGACCCAAGAAGGAAGTACAGAGGAAGCAACTTTCAAAACTATAGAAATGATAGAAAAAGCTGGCTTCTTAAACAGTCACCAGGTTCCATGAAAGATCTTTGGCCTACAGGCTTAGAATATCTAAAAGATTTTTTTGTGTGTGAAACAGGAATTTTGAAGGACTATGCTACCTTGTCTTGGCAAAGTATGGCAGTTCCCTTCTTTTGTGTCCTGCTCATCCAATTTGGACAACATACTATCAACTGTAGAGCTAAGGGAAGTTTCTTGCCCAGTGGCTAGCTTTTCCATCATAAAAGCAAACTTCACATGGAGGGTTTTTGTGATGCCCAACATCCTTTTTTGAAGTAAATTGGTGTTGCAAGGAGCAGACATCTTAAATGCCATATTTTTCTCTGAAGTGTTTGAAGACCACCTATGAAAATACACCGAACATGATGACAAGTTTAATTGTCATAGATGATTAACTACTAATCTGTATTTTTAATTATCCTAAATAGTTTATAATTATAGCTTTCAAGGAAATTTATATTACATTGTTAAGTGAGATACATAGATACAATACTTTAAAAAAGAGTAGAAACATATACAGTAAAACAAAAATAACTTTAAATTTGTATAAATTAACAAAAATACATACTAATAAAACTATTTAAGACTAGTAGTTGTTTTTTAGTTTTAAAATAGATTCAATAATCTAGGCTTTTTTCTTTTTAAAAATATTTATTTATTATGTATACAATATTTATTCTGTCTGCATGTATACCTGCAGGCCAGAAGAGGGCATCAGGCCTCATTACAGATGGTTGTGAGCCACTATGTGGTTGCTGGAAATTGAACTCAGGACCTTTGGAAAAGCAGGCAATGTTCTTAACCACTGAACCATCTCTCCAGCCCCCTACCCTTTTTTTTCTAACATCCTTTATCCCTTTTTTTCCTTTTCAGAATGAGATCCTTGAATCTAATCTCTGTTATTTAGCTTCCTCCCTAACTATGACCAACAACAACTTGTAACCAACCCCATTAAATGATGTCAAACATTCACCAAATGACCAAAAATCACTCTCCCCACCTCTTGTGAATGTGGGTGTTGTGCTATTAAAGTTACTTTCTATTGTCCAGGGGTGATGTTATCTTTAGGGGACCCTGAAAAAATGAGATAAAGGCCAAGTTCTGGGAGAGCTAGCTATAGTCCAGTATCAGTGTACTGGAGAGTGTAGAGTTTATCTGAAGTTCTGGTTGGAGTATTCTGTGAGGCTGGACCATCTCATCTAGTAGCCTTAAATTTGTTCTGGATGCAGTTTTGAGTAAACTGCAACAGAGGCATTTGGAGAGGCCAAATCACCTGGGTTACTCGTCTTTATTGGCATCTGGTCCTTTTTTTCTGAAAGCACACAGACTTTTAAAGGTGGCATATATATCTACATTAACATAAGTATAGAATGTGCAGTATACATAAGTCAACTAAAGATGATTGTTTTTGTTTTATGTTTGAGCAAGGCATCTGCCAAATATATAAGTCCATTTCAACATATAAACAAATTGTAATGGCAAAATTTATCAGATGCTTTTTTCTGTGTTCTGTAAGATTTCTGACTTTTTTTTTTTTTTTTATGAAGTGGGAACCCTGAAGGACCATCTCACTTTTAGGCAAGTTTAGCAGTCATTTTTTGTGGGTCCTGCATGTCCATATCATACGGCATACCATCAAGCAGTCCAGTCAAGTACAGTTTCTTACCCAAATGGCTAACAAACTCCACAAGGAGCATCTTTGAGGCCCATCATCCTCTTGAAGTAGATAGATTGGTGCTGCCAGGAGCAGATGTGTCTATTGTCATGAAAGTCCTAAATTCTTCAAACATTCTAAATGCCATATTTTGTACATCTTTGAAAAGTTTGAAGAATATCTAACTTAAATATATCTCTGTATATTTAGAAAACTTAACTAACATGACTACAGGTTTGGCTATTATTGATAGCTATCTATTAATCTGTAATTTTAAATTATACATTGCATTTTTAAATGAGCTGCATAAACATTAATACCTTAAACAAGATAACAAAATTGATCTTAAATTTGTATCAATAAACCAAGATCCATACCAATGCAAAGTATTCATCTCTATAGCATATCCCCCTTTAAATATAAACAAACATTTATAAATAATATTTGAGAATTTGGGCATCAGATGTAGAGATACACGATAAAGTGATCCCATATTAGCTCAAAATGGAATATAATTTATGGGTAGATTCACATTTTACAGTCCTCTGCAGGAGCAGGGAACAGGAACAGAATCCAGGAGCTGAAAGAAAGAATGTGCGAGCAAGCATGCAAGTTTCTAGTACCCAAGGCCATGCCCAACATGGTCCAGCATCTCTAAGTCCTTGGCTGAAGGAGTTCCCCCAGCACCTTCCCCTTGTGTCTAAATAAGAGAGTTCCAAATTCAACAACAAAACTATATATACTAGGAACAGATGGCAAGTGTAAAAATTAGAATTATAACCAACATAAACATTATTAAGCAAGAAACAAATGTTTCAATAATTACTGTATCCTAAGGAATCTAAATCTTGTATTAGAAATGGCTTGGCTAAGTCACGAGAGGAAAGTAACTATGACTATCTAGTCTTTAACCCCACCGAAGACCTGAGAAGAGAAATAATATTACTTAAGTAGACAGGAAGTGCAATCAAGTAACTTCCAAAATATTCAATAAATGACACTCACTGGGCAATCACCTGAAGTCTCATTTGCAACACTGGAACAACCAACTGTGGTGAAAGCCTGGAGTAACTGACCGACCATTTTTAGCGGCAGGAAGATTTTCAAAACCTGTCTTGGTATGGTTTGCAGTCTTTTTTCATGTATCCTGCTTGTCCAGTCTGGACACCATGCGTTTTGTCAGTGATTGAGGCAGGGGCAGTTCTTTCCTCAAAGGCCAGTTTTGCCAAGAAGAAAACAAGCTCCAAGTGGTGTGTCATTCCTCCTTTCCCTTTTCTCCCCTCCAAGTATTGTAGATTAGACTTTTAGATGGTGTGGTTTATTAAGTCAAAAGAGGTCCTTTTTTATTTCTAGCTAAGTATTTTATTTTACTTACTAAAGAAAACTGCAGGGGGCTGCCGTGAATGCTGATAGAACATAGTACTGATTTTAAACAATTCTGAATATAACTTGATTTAGTATTTTACTTCTTTTCTGTGTTCATGAACAACATATTTGTTTGATTTTTTTATTTTCCTCCTAGATTTGCTGTGGGATTCTTCAGAACCAAGGTGAAGCTAACTTTGTATAGTAAGTTAGTTAATCTTTTCTAGTTTTCTATCTTCTAATACAGTTTCATTTGATGGTAGCCATATTGCGTTTGACCTAATTGATTTTTTTAATGATTACAGTAGATCCCTTAAAATGATTAATTTTCCTTGAGTCAGTTTTGATGACTTTCCATGTATGTTTTCTAATTTAATGATATAAAGATAAGTATAAATTATTTTACGATTTGAAAATTTCTATTGTATTTGTAGTTATATCCCCTTTACCACCAACTATAATAAGTTATTTATCCCATTTAATCTATTAATCTGATAGTTAACTAAAACCTCCCAAATTATGTTTTTTAAAAGAAATAACTGTTTTAAACTTTATTATTTTGAAGTCATTTTACTAGACACATACAGCTCTATGAAATCTGGATTTTAATATGGTCCAAGAAAAGAGCCTGTGGAATGTTTGAAAATGCCAATGTGATGTCACCGTGGAAAATTCCACACCCAATGCCCTGTGATGAGCCACAGTCAAAATATAAGCACACTGAAAATGCTGTGTAAACGACATGCCCACTTATGTACACAAGGTGCACACAAAGTATAAATGAGTTGCATTATTAGACTCAGGTCATATTCCTAATATATCTCAGTATACGTGGGCAAACATTGAAAACAACCTAAAAAAAGAAAAGCCCGAAATGGGAAGCAGATGAGGAGCCTCAGCCTGTGTCTCATCTGTGAATTCGTCTCCCATTATGCAGCTACACCTGCCGTTAGTGCTTCCTAACTGAAATCATGAACCAGTTATTTTGATTAATATTTGCCTGTTGTGCCTTTTAATGTCAATTTGTGTTCAATCTGCCTATAATTTTGGCTTGGGTTGTACTTAAGAGGCAGCACATATTGGTATTTGAAAAAAAATCTCATGTGGGACCAGACAAATGGCTCAATGGCTAAGAGCACTGATTGCTCTTCCGGAGGACCCAGATTCTATTCCCAGCATCCACATGGTGGCTCACAGATCCTGTAACTCCAGTCTTGGGAGAACTGATGCCCTCTTCTGTCCTCCCTGGCGACTGGGCATTCTCATGGTGTACAGATATATATGCAGGCAAAACATTCAAAAGCATTTTTAAAATCTAGGGGCTGGAGAGATGGCTCAGTGGTTGAGAGCACTGGCTGCTCTTCCAGAGAACCTGGGTTCAATTCCCAGCACCCACATGGCAGCTCACACCTGTCTATACCTCTAGTTCCAGGGCTTCTGACACCCTCGCACAGAGGTGGAGGCAAAACACCAATGAACACAAAATAACAATACATTTTTAAAAGTTTTTAAATTCAATGTGTGACTTGGGAGATGGTTCATTAGTGCCACCAAGCATATGAAAAGCTTGATGTGACCCACATCAAGTTCGAGGCCAAAGAGAGCTTTGTCTGGAAATAAACAGTCTAATATAATAGTTCCAGGCCTTCCCTAGATGAACTGAGTGTTGTGATGATCACAGACATGGGTGTTGCTTTGTGACATTCTTCTTAAGTCTCCTTTTTACTCCTCTTTCGATTATTCTACTCTTTGATTATTGACAACTTCTTCTTCTTCTCCTCCTCTTCTTCATTCTTCTTCTTAATATTCTGACTTCTTGCTGTCCCTGATATTTTACAAATTGTACATTTTAATAGTCACTTAGGTGGTAACAGCGCACTACTTTAATCTCAGCACTCAGGAGGCAGAGGATGGAGGATCTCTGTGAGTTCAAGGCCAGCCTGGACTACAGAGTGAGTTCCAGGACAGCTAGGGCTACACAGAAAACTCCTGTCTAGAAAAACAAAACCCAGCAAACAGACAAACAAACAAAAGTTACTCGCAAATTAAAATCTTCATATACTGAAAAAATTGAAAGCATGTGGGTAGCTGTGTAAATGACAACACAGTCATGAAGATATTAATATAAATATTTGATCATAGTTGCTTCAGGTTTATTCATATGTAATAAGTATTAAAGAGCAGTCAAAAACCTTGTGTGCCTCTTTCTAATTCCACATTTTTTCCAACGATATCCACTAATCCGAGTGTGCCCTTTGTCATGTCTGTTTATGTAGCACGGGTATCCCTAACAAATGCACAGCATTAGTCTGTGTTTTAAATTTTTACATGAATGCTAACCAGGTAAGTGTGCAATGTTTTCACCATTGCTAAGCTGAGATTTACCTATCTTTTCATCAGTGGCTCTCCTGTGCAATGTTAATGGTTGTAACGTGTCGACTGTATAAAAACATTGTGGTCTACTATAGGGATGATTGTTTTCAACTTTTCACTGCCCAACACTTTCTCTTTCCTGCCTCTTCAGCCTTCACCTCTTCCTTCTTTGATTTGGTTTTAGTTTCTGGTTTTTTGAAACAGGGTCTCACCATGTAGCCCTGGTGGGCCTAGAACTGACCATATCAACCAGGCTGCCTAAGTGTGGATCCTCCTACCCGGCCTCCTGACTTCTGGGATCATAGGTCCACACCCAGTGCCTGCAGGTTTTTAGGAACAACTTTCATGCGCAAAGTCCCGGGGGTTGAGGGAGCAAGTTTCCTCAGAGCAGCTACTCTAAAGCAGACCTTTTCTGTCCTGGGGTAAGTGCAATTTCAGTTCTGTCATACCGATGACATTTCTGCATGCAGTTGCAGTGCTGACTTGCATGCATTTTGATGCATTTTCAGATCTATTTGCATCCGGGTTTCCAAACACGATCTGTTTCTTCCAATGAGATGTGAGTGTGTGAAATCTGGAGCGAAACTGACGCCGTGACTTGAGTGTGTTCACAAGTGAGCACAACTGTGGGAGACTATGACTTCCAAGGCAGGACCAGCAGAGACCCAGGGATCAGTCCCCTGCCTGTGGAACACAATATTCATTCTCCAGCTGACTACTGTGGCAGCTTCCAGGGGATGATGGCTCTGGATCCATATGAGAGGCAGAAGTCACCTTAGCTGCCTTGGGAACCAAGGCTGAAGTTCTACTTAGAATCTGCTTTCTAAGTAGGGGCAGTGATTCTCTGCCCCATTAACTGCACTGCAAATAACTGTGCTCTGCTAAATGCTGAGGCACAAACTCTGAGTAATTGCTTTAGCTATTTCCATGAATTCTGCGCTTTATACTTCGTGTCCTTTCTATAAAAGTCCACTTAAAAAATTTAAACTTATCTTTATTATGACCATCATTTTAGCTTATTCAGTGTGGCTTTTTTTTCTTTTTTTTTTTTTTTTTTTTTGGTAATAGATGCCTGTGGCAAGTGGCACTAATGGGTAAAGCAGGTCTTCCTACTTTCTGTGAGGGACCTCTGTCTCCAGGCAGCCCAGGTCCCCAGCAGCCAGCACCACGTCCAGCCTGTGCCAGTCCCCCGTGAGCTATTCCCATGCGTGTGCAGTCATTGATGTGTATCTTGCCTTTCAGCTGGACTTTATCATCCTATATACATGGTGCTGCCTCTGCCTTTTGCAGAAAAGAAATCATCAGAGAAAACACAGACACACAAAATACAAAACAAAACATATGCAGAGGTTGGCGTCCTCTCACAAGCACACTTTCCCATCATGCTCAGTCCCCAGCTTCTGGTATTTTGGAGGTTGTGGGGTCATGAGGTGGGGATGTCACTAGGGGTGGAACTCTGAAAGGTTACACCGACTTTCAGTTCAGGCCCCCGAGCACTCTCTGTCCTGCCCCTTCACCATGTGAAGAAGCAGCCACAAGCTCCTGCTGCCACCAACTGAGCCACCCCTGCCACCCCGTGCCTTCCCCAACACAAAGGACTGAGAGCTACCTAAACTGCAAACTAAAATAAATCCTTCCTCTTTTATGCCACTTGGGTCAGGCATTTTGTTACATTGAGCAAACTTTGCTAGCACACACGGTTAATGCTAGAAAGGACACTTCTCCTATCTAGAGGGATTTACCATGATGACACCAGACACTGCTCGTTCCCCAGAACTGTCACCTTGCCTTCACTCATCAGCCACTCTCCATTACCTTTGCAGAAAGGGCAATTTTTGTGATTTTTTGTTTCTTGCTTCTCTCTCTCTTTGGTCCCCTCTGAATGTAGCTCCAAGCAGTAAAGTTTACATTTTGTTCATTTTGAAACATTGTACTTATGAAACCATGTTGTATGTATCTGTGTTGTTGATACAGGACACTTGGCTGTTTTCACCAACAAAGAGATCTTGGAGATCAGTCCACAGTGCCACATTTCAAGACAATGCTATATGCAGCTGACGTCATGGGGGTAACCATTGGGTAGCCCAAATGCTTTGTTATTATAAGCATGCTTCCAAAATTATCCATGTACATACTTCTGCAAACAAGTCTGGTCCAGTACTAGGCTGCTCTATTTTGTGGATTTATAATATATTTTAATATTTGGTTGGTCTAGTTTGCCATCATTTTTATTATTTTTCTGGTTATTTTTAAAGTTAAATTAAGATATAATCACATTATTTCTTTTCCCTCTCCTTCCTCTTACTCTTCTATTTCCTCCCTTCCACTCTTTCTCAAATTTGTGTCTTCTTTCTAAAATATTTAATAGTATAAATCTAACCTCCTGTGTCCACTCAGTGTTGCTTGTATATGTATGTTTTTAGGACTAACCATTTGCTATTGGATAATCAGTTATGCGGTTCATCCCCGGAAGGCCGATTCTCCCTCCCTTCGCAGCTACTTATTGCTTGTAGCTCTTCATCTAGGAGTGAAGTCCCCTGGGATTTCCCCCAGCTTCATGGGGACAGCAACTGGTGTTGCCATTGTCTTGTTTAGGTAACCATACTGATGGGATGCACAGGCTTAGCGTCCCTGTTATCGCGGACTTCCTTGTTCTACGACCCCTATAATCTTTCCACCTCCTCTTCCTGGATGTCCTCTGAGCCTTCCATGTAGCTGTACATGATCAGCCGTGCTCTGCATTTCGACCAGTTTGGCTTTCTGTAACAGAATCCTCATGCTGCAAAGAGGAGCTTGTTTGATGAGGGGTCACAAGCTGCCCTCGTCAGACTGGACAGGCGCATGGGCTCTTTCTGGTTGTTCTTCTTGCTTACTTTTCTATGTGAAATCTGAGACCAGGTGTCTGACATTTTTCCTCTGCTGAAATGATTTTATTGGGATGTATACATTATTTTAAGAAATATTAATAACTTTTCATAACAAATCTCTTCTTATAAAAGTATGATTTCTTTGGGCTTGGGATGCAGTTCAGTGGTAGTGATTGCCTAGCTTGTCCAAAGCCCTGGGTTTGAGTTCCACTGTGTAAAAAAAGAGTATGAAGACTATGACATGTTCTCTCTTGCTCTCTCTCTCTCTCTCTCTCTCTCTCTCCTCTCTCCCTTTCTGTATGTACGTATGTGTGTTTTTAAACTTGCTTTTCATTTCATTTTAATGTATTTTTTTAATCGAGATTTGCTTTCTTTTTCCTACCACTGAGGATTAAACCCAGGACCTTGCACATGCTACATAAGCATTTTACCACTGAGCTACACAGCCAGTTTCTCGATGTTATTTTAAACTCTGCTAGGTTCCTACTGATATGGTCATTTTACAGAGGATTCCCCTTTACTTCCCTTTCCTAGTGAGAAAAAAATAATCACATAATGTTCTAATGCTGCTCATTTATTTCTTGCCCTATTGTACAAAGTAGTTCTTTCCGGCAATATTAATAGTGATTTTAAATGGTCAGCTGTGATTTGTTCGATTTAATGAGACTAGCTCCACTGTTCTATCTAGTCAGTTAAGATTTTGATTTACTAATATGGACAGCACAGAGGCTATGGGAAAGGATGGTGGCAAATCCATGCCCTTACTTAAAAACCCATGGTTTTTCTTCTTGGCTAGATTGTAGTGATGGCCGCGCTTTGTTTAGCTACCCATTTTACCCTTTTCCTCAGTCAGATTGTAAGGAATCCTGTGAAAGATGGTGACTAGAGCCGTGATTTACACATCCCTTCCAAAATTTATATTGAAATTTAATTGCTACTGTGCTAGCCTAGCGGCGTGGGATTAACACCATTGTCTTGGGAATGTGCTAGCAATCGCAGAAATGACTTCAGCCAGCTTTCTGCCCCACGTATGTTCTTTTCCCAGGGTGCATTGCATCTCGATGTTGTGCTGGAGAAGCCGCTCACCAGCTGCGGAACCTCCATCTTGGATGGCCCAGTCTCCAGGACTCTTGAGCTAAGTGAACTATTGCTAGTCGCTAACCTTCTATCATAGCATTAGAAGAAAAGCAAGGCAGTGCATGAGGGAATAGCGGAGATTCCAGAGAATTCCACCCATTCCTCTTATTGACCAGAGCTGGTGTGGACAGGTACAGCTTCGGAAGGAGGCGCTCTCTGTCTTTCCCCCTCCTTTCCATGCGGGGCTTTGCCTGGGCTTAGCTTGGCTAACAAAGACGGGAAGAAGTAAAATGGGATTGGGGTGGGGAACACGCGGATGGGCAGACAGGCAGACTTGCCTCTCGGCATAATGTAGAGTAAGTTTGGGATGTTTTCATTTCCTCACCGTTAATACCCTCACCACCTCCTAATATTTACTGCCGCTTCTCCTCCATTACAGAGCTCCCTGCTCTTGCTCCTCATCACGGGAACACTCGAATCATACTCTTTCCTCTGTTAACCTTTCCTTCCAGGATAGTTTATTTTCAAGAGGAAACACTTGATAAAGCTCGGAGTAATTTTAAATAGATGATTTGCCATGCTAACACTTGTCACTTATCATATGCACTCCCGTCCGACCTCACTGCTGTTTGTTAACCTTCCCTGGCGCTCTTAAAGCAAGCCATTTGCAGTTACCCTGTGAAAAGTCTGCATTTAAATTGCTTTTCCATCCTTCCCCAAAGTTTCCATAACTATAAATAAATTTAATTACCGTTCCGAGAACTGTAAGCAAATCTTCTATTACATTTTTAATCTTTTATCTCCCCCTTGTCCCTCTACCAAGTATTGGGTTTATCAGGCAGTTACCCTGTGTCTTGTGGCAATTCGGTTCTCCTTCCTACAAATAAGACCCCGAGTAGATTTTCTCTTCTGTCCAGCCAGGGTATCTAAGGACTTCAGTCCGCCCCACACCCCAGCTCTTCCCCTGCAGATAGGAATATGTCTGTGAATCAGACACTTGGGCATTGGTTCCCAAGGATGCCTCTCTGTGCTTGCTGCCACTGCTGGCTGAATGGCACACTTTCCAGGCAGTGTCTTCACACCCAAGTGTAAATCTCCATGCACTGGGAGGTGGGTCCAAATCCTCCTTGAAGAGGCGATGTCCTGAATTGAAGATGGTTTTCTCAGGCAGGTTGGGTTTGCTTTGCTTTGTTTCTTTGTTGAGACGTACAGTTACGTTGTATTCCAGGCTGGCCTGGAATTCATGGTGATCCTTCTGCCTTTGATTTCCTGAGTGTTTGGGATTGCAGCTATGAGCCACGATGTTCTCCAGAGCAGTTTCTAATGTGGTTTTTCATTTGTCTTTGACAAAACATTAATGATGTAGGAAGGGCAGATAATTTTCTTACTCTCTCAATTAAAAACATAGAAATTAAGTCAAGTCATGTTCTGGACACACACACACACACACAGACACACACACACACACACACATCCCTTCCCAGTTGTCTCTGGTTTCCACCTTCCACTTTTTTCAAGCAACTTTACTCTGCCTTCCTTTCAAATTGATCGTGAGGACATCAGTGGGCTTACAGTCATCTCTCAGACCTCCTTCTACGGCCACAGGGGTGGAGGGGGGTTGCAGAGCAGTGGCTCTGGGCTTTCAGCCTGGCCTCTTGAGCCCTCTATGCGTGTTGATCTCTTCCTCAGTTTACCTGCAGGTCCCAGTTGCACCTCACCTCAGATTTCCAACGGGAAGTTGCATCTGGGCTTGTTCTATGCCTTCTGTGATAGTTATGCACCATGACTCAAGTACCTCCCCTTAATCTAGAACATGGAGGTTTGGTTGTCTGTCTACCTGGGTTTCTGTCTACAACATCACCTGCACATAAGTCTTGGGGGCCTGGAACCTTAAGGGGATGATCCTCCTGGAATTGAACAAGAAAGAGGAAAATTGGGCATGTCTCTCAAACAGAAGCAGAAAGACTCAACAGGAGAAAGCATGAGAGGACCAGAATCTCGGATCTGAGACACCAACAATGGAGGTGCTGGAGAACCGTTCTAAAGCGCCTAACTACTGATGGCTGCTGGTGGTACATCAGGGCACACTCACTAGAACGTGTGTCATTAGCACCTGGCAGTTTAAGTTGGCTAAAGTTCCTCCTAAAATATATCCCAATACCTTCATTTAATTGGACTTCATTTGGTCCAACTCCTGCTCACAATGGCTTAAAAGTGTCAGAGCAAATAGGGCTAACAACTGAAATTTTGATACTACATCACTAGGGTCTTTCAATGGATCGAGTTTAGGGAAAGGGAAGGGGTGGAAGGCACAGAGGAGGGCAGGTGAGAAGGAACGATTTGATGCCCCTTATCTACACTCATGTGAACACACACTTGTGCTACTCACCTGTGCACTCGTATGCACGCTCACATGCATACCCATGCACCCCCATCTCCCCCACACACAGAGGAGAGGACTAGTGAGAACGTTATCCAGAGACTCAGTTCCAAGCCCACTTGCCCACTTGGACACATCATGAGTCTTATGCCTGGGGTGACTTAATCTCATAATTTTTCTGAGGGTTTCTTATGCATGAGAGGGATGCAAGCAGGGTCGTCCATACGACACCCAAGCGACTGTGGAGGAACTCTGTCACCAAGACCCTTTGCCATCATAGCCCCAGGTTACCAGCCTCTTCTGGCACCTCTTAGAGCCTGAGAATCCCTCCTTGTCTCTGCACCTCTGTCTTGCCTCACCATCTCTTCCTGACCAGGAGCAAAGCTCTCTATCTGGCCCTGGTTTCAGATAGCCAATGTCACAACTCATCCCCACAGTGACCTCGAAAGGAGCCTCTAAGAGACAGGACACTTTCTGATTGTGCCATCCTCGGTGACCAACAGGCTGAGTGGTTTGTCCATCTCTCTGTCATGCTAGCTAGTCACATACATCCTGTGTGCGTGACTTTGGCTTCCATTGTCCCTATACTTCTGGGGTGTACCAAGCTTTGTATCCCAGACGCCATTTCCCTTGGGCAGGCTAACACATCCTCCTTTTAGCAGTTTGGTTTTGCTAGATCCAGATCCTAATCTCAGCATCTCTACCAATCAGAGTCATCAGGCAAGCTCCACCCTGTGACTCTTAAGCTCCTGGTGGGTCTAATGCCCTTGTGAGAATCAGACAAAACACACAAGGGAAGTGCCTGGGACAGTGTCCTGACTCCTAGTGAGTCAGGTGAGTAAGGCAGCTATTAGCATTGCATGTATTCCAGCCCAGACATCACTGCCTCAAGGGAAATTGCCCGTGCCCCTTCGCTAGCACAGATACTTCTTCCCTTCTCCCCACTCCTCATAGAGGCCTGGTCCTTTAGCCAGGATGTGATTTTCAGCTATTTAAGCTTTTCCTTTTCTCTTTCTCACAGAAGATGAGCTCTTGAACAGCAGGACCCCTGTGTATTCATTTTTGAATTTGCAGAACCTTGCCCAGTGTATTTCACAGGGCAGGCATTTTCCTAGATGTGGATGCAGTGAGAAATCCATCAACAGCCTTTGAGGAATATCACCCTATGTCCAGTCCAGTGCCAGCCTGGGTGACCCATGTCCTTCCTCCCCACTCATACCCAAGACTGGGGGGGGGGGATCTTATTTACCAAATACTGAGATTGCCATCTCTTCTCTCTTCTCTCGTATGAACAGAGAACAGAACAGCAAGATCACAAAGTGTCTGTGGCATCTCCCGGGTCATTTGGTTGGTCCCATTTTCAGGTGTGGCAAGTGCTTACGCACATGACCAGGCCCGTAGAAGGTCTCTACCAAAGAGGGGTGAAAAGGGGACAGATGGTTGGTCAAGTTCCTAAAAATAGTCTTCGTGTCCAGAACTTTCTATTCTCTGAGCCAATGACACAAGGACAGATTGAAAGCCTGGTTTACCCCACTCCCCACCCCCCAAGCCCACTCCATTTTTATATTGCTCCGAGGTTAATAGCCATGTCGTGTGGGGTCATAGAAGACATCTGTGTCTCAGATAATATGCTTACGGTGATTACCACACGTAATTGACTGACCTTCCCTCATTCTTTCTCCACTGCAGGCAGGGGCTGATAGGCTGAAGCAAGCCACGAGTGTGTATTTTCCATCACACACCATTGTGCGGCTGAGCAAATATTTTAGCAAGCTTTGAATGCACCACCTTTTCAAGCTCCAGGTTTTCAGAGTTAAAATAGGAAGCCAGGACAAACCTAATATTAGATTTTAAATCAACATTGGGTCGTCCTACTTGTGGTATTATTGTAGACATCACGGAAAAATCAGGTTCAGAGAAGGAACGCTGTGGGATCCTCGTTGCACCAACTTCACCCGTCTTTGCCTGGCCTGGTGAGCAGAAGGAGCATATGCTTAATAAATTTTCTTTTCACAGTGTCTGTTTGTTTAGAGAAAAAGAAACGTTAGCTCCTGGGTGCCCAGATGATACCTCACAGGGTGAAGAGACCCCAGCACTTTGTAGTGGGTCTATCCAATCATAACCCTGCCACACGAGGTCCAGTCACCAGCGTCTGCATCTGTCTGCCTCCATGAGGCTTCGCCATCGGATGCGACTGCGCCAAGCTCTCAGCGAGCAGCGTCCCTCCTTCAAGACAACTGCAGCGCTCCATCCCAGAGAGATTGAAAAAGGGAGACACAAATGAGAGAAATTCCCCAAAGCAAACTTCAAAATGTTACATTAAGATTTTAAAACTTTTTAATAATGTTTTCCCTTAGCTCTGTTCCATCTATCTAGCAATTAATCCATCAGCCTTCACATAATACACACCTACAGGAAACACGATTGCATGTCTCTGGCTGGATTCCACTGTGAATTACTAATGTGTTAACATTGGGGAATTCCAAGCTCCCTTGACTTTCAGCATCCCCTCTCCTATCCCAGCCCCTTCCAAATCAGCCCTGAGTATCACAACAGGTGAGGCTGGGTCTTAGCAGCCGTGATGGATTGGTGTCCAAGTCTCAGAGAAACAACTAGGGTCTATAGCTCAGCGCTGGGACCTTGCCCAGGTCTGAAGCCCCAATGTTTGTGCACTAAAACGCACATCATCTTGCCAAACCTGTACAGAGCTGCATCTCAAGACGACGAACAAGAGGTGACTGTCAACGAGAAAGTTTTCAGTCAAGTGTTCATGCCATGGTGCTACTTCAGAGTCGCTTTAAGGGCAGCGGCCTCAGTTGAGTTCTAGTTACCGCTTACAGAAAGCTACCTGGAATTGCTGGCTACCAATAGTTCACAGAAGTTGTCCATGCCCTTCCGTGGGTGAGGGAAAAACAAGAAAGGGGGGCGGAGGGAGGAAGTTGCCACGCCACTGCTTAACAGAAAAATTATACATATTCTGAACATATGGGTGATCTTTAGAACGTCTCAGCATCACTTCATGATTATATACTACAAGTTTTAATTAACTAAAGCTCTGCAAATCATAATGCCTTATTAAAATGTAATTAATCCTTTGATTAAAAAACAAAAAGCACAAGTATTTACAACGAAAACACAAGTAGAATAATTACAAATATCATGTACCCATTTCTTTTATTTGGGTGTCACTTATGATGCTGCCTGCTCCCTTCATTAATTCAAACACACACATTATCTCGCATCCGCAGCAGCGTGAGTGACAGTGGCCACCAAACACACAGCGCTATATCCTATTGATTTCGGCAAATCCCGAACAATGCCATTTGCATGCTTGTTTCTGTAATAATAAAGATATGCCATTCAGAATTAAAGCCCGGCCAGGCTAGTGGCAACTAATTGTGTTGTATGTAATGAGTGCAATTTCAATTTGATATCACCCTCAGCTTTTCTTGCCGCACTCGCTAAGTACTTTCAAGTCTTTGTGGGGAAATAATTGATTTTTTTGTGCTGTGGGCACAAGAAAATTATTATGATCTTTTGAATAATGCCAAAGAAAAGACCATGAATGATTTAAATTGGTATATGAAGAAGGCTTCGCCGTGGACTGCCGCTTGACTGACATCCTACTAATGCTGTATCTAGATTAGCAGTTCTTAAGGAGGTAGCTGATACGGAACTGGTAAAAACAGAAAAGGTTGCTCCCGACACTGGGTGGTGGTAAGGATTGCTGCTATGTGTTACCCAGGGAGGACCGGCAATTTGGGGATTTGAGGCATGACACGATTACATAATTGCCTGGCCTTCACCACTGAGGGTACGCTTCAACTGATAAATGGTACATTTGAAATGGACAGATAGGCCTGCACCTCACTTGAGTAGACCCATCTGTGGTGGGCAGATCCCTAGGTCAGGAACAGGAAAGCTAGTTAGTATCTTTTTCCGATATCCAACCCCAGGAAGAAATGGGGAGTGAGGGAGCGACTTATTCCTCAATCTTCCCATCAGGAACAACTGCTTCCTCCTGCTGTGAGCATGGCTTGGATCTAGCACAAGAGCCAAAGTTTGTTTGTTTATTTATTTATTTATTGCAAGGCATTGAACCCAGGGCCTTTTGCTCCTAAAGTTGGTTTTGTTTGTTTGCTTGTTTGATTTTCAACAAAGAAGGAAACCTAAACCCAGACAAGTGTCCTTTGTGTCCATGGAACCTTGTATCTGCAAACTCAACCAGGACAACTGGTCCCCCCCCCCCCCGTTGCTGTCCACCTCCTTCCCGCCCTCCAAAACTCAGCCAAGCTTTCCATTCCCAGCGTGCCAGCTTGGACATTGAGGGCAGGGAAATAAACACCTTTGAAGGATGGATCACCAATTCTAAACATATTTCCACCTTAAAATGCATCCCCCTTAAAATGCATCCCCCTTCCGAATCTCATTCTTCGGAGGGGGACTGTTGTTAATTTAGTTGGTCATAACTAAACAGTTTCTAATCTGGAGCAGGAGGCTGCTGGGAATATTGGACAGTTTAAAGGTTAATCACCATCGCCTGGTTACACAAGTGAGGCAGAACTAATTCCTCCAAAGGCAAATGGCTTGCAGTTTTATCAGCAGTGCAGATTAGAAGTGTTAATATACAGAACAGAATGGACGCTTAAGGGCCGGTTTTCCCCTTATCGGCAAACTTTGCAACAGAACTGAGTTTCTGCGCAACCTCTGCACTTCTATAATAAGGCCCCTTATTTTGCCTCTCGAGCAGAACTATCAAACAATCCTGTCCAAACCACTGCCACCAAAATCAGGGTATTACAGACCACGGCTAATTGGAAGATCACTATAATGAAGGAAAAGATAAAATACTTTGGCTGTTGGCCTAAAATGTGGATCAGCACAACATAGGAAGCTATCTTGCTATGTCACATTCTGGGAGATTTACATAAACAATAAACTCAATCCAACAGCAACCCCCCCCCCAAATACATCTTTGTTTACAGTCAATGCAACCTAAAGCCGGACTGAAGGAGGCGGGAGAGGTTCTTTACATAAGGCAATATGATTAGGCCAGCAGTTTTGCAACCGTGCAGGAGAGCAGGAGCTGTGCATATTTCCTCTCTTGCAATCAGCAGGGAGAAAATGGTTTTTAATGTTCTCCATGCTTCCTATATCATAGATATTTAAATATTTGGACCACTCAATATGCTAAAACGCTCGCACTAGCGGCACAAATTGACTCCCGTGATTCTGCAAGGGCTGCAGGTGCCTTTCCACGGGAAGAGAAAATGGAGTGTGTGGAAAGGGGAGGTTAAAAGGCTGCTGGAAGCTGGTACCCAGGTGACTTGGTGGGTATGGCTCTGAGGACTGGGAGGAGGAGGGCAGACGCAGCTGCCAGAGGCTGCTGTTTCAAGAGAATAGGATCAGAGAGCGTCAATGAACTGGACAGGGTCGCTTTGGTGGGGAATATGCTGTTATACCCAAACCAAACATTGTAAGAGGAAGAAATGGGGGGGGGGGGTGAGAGCAGGCACACCCTATCCTCCTCTGTCTTCTATGAGGCTGCCTGGAGGAAGTCACCTCCAAGTACGGACAATGTCATCACTGTTCCCTTCCACCGTTCCCTAGGTGTCCTGAAGTCCATCCTTCCAGAATCTCTTGGCAGGTAAGAAAGAGTGGGGCTATATGAGATGAACATGGACGTTCCTCTTTCTTTTACAGTGTAAGATTCTCTAAGGGGCCATGTCTTTCTTCTGTCTGCCCCACGGACCGTGGAAGAAACAGTTCCCGGTCAGGGATGTCATAATTTCTCTCCATTGACTAATACACTCAGCGTGTGCTTATTGAATGCAGTGGATGCTGTGGCAGGCACAAGCTGCTCTTAAAGAATCAGAGAGTTCTACGGAGAAGACGGTCTCTGAGGCTGGGCTACAGGAGAGAAGCTGTCACAGTAATAGAGACTCGAGAAACAGAAGAGCAGCTAGGTGGTGACTACTGAGCCAAGGCAAGAAGTGACTTGGTTTCCAGTACTACAACCACCACTTTACTGAAACAAGCATAATATCTAACTATATTCTAAATATTTGTCCCTATATTAGTGGTACCCAACCTGTGGGTTGAGACCCTTTGGGGGCCAAACATCCCTTTCACAGGGGTCACCTAAGATCATCAGGAAACACAGATATTTACATTATGATTCATAACAGTAGCAAAATTACAATCATGAAGTAGCAACAAAAAATTTATGATAGGGAGGTCACCACAATATGAGGAATTATATTAAATGGTTGCAGCATCAAGAAGGCTGAGAACCACTGCCTTATATCCACAGATAAATGTCATCTCCATTCTTCTTTAAGAAACTTCTCTTTGTATAGATAGACACTATTACATTACAGAAAACCACAGCCAATCAAAATGTAGAGCTGTGGTGCAGGGTGGTGGAAGCACAAACCTTTAAACCCAGGAGGCTGAACCGGGTGGATCTTTTTGAGTTCGAGGTCATCCTGGTTTACAAAGAGAATTCCAGTATAGATACCCTGTATCAAGAAAAAAAGGAAGGAAGAAGAAGAAGAAGAAGAAGAAGAAGAAGAAGAAGAAGAAGAAGAAGAAGAAGAAGAAGAAGAAGAAGAAGAAGAAGAAGAAAAGCAGATTGTGTATCTTCCAGTCCTGAAGGATACAAAAAAACGCCAGCACCTAAGGTTCAGAGAATGCTGTGGGAGAGAAGGCAGAGAGACTAAGATGCAGAGGATCAGGGAGCTTGCTGTGAGATTCTGTTGCCTACTAATGCCAGGAGTTACATCCACAAAGTCTCACCACCATGATTGCCCAAACATGGTCCAGACAAAGACTACAACAATAAAAAAAGATTAAAAAAAAAAAAGAGTCAGACAGTGGTGATGCACACCTTTAATCCCAGCACTCAGAGGCAGAGGCAGGCTGATCTCTGAGTTCAAGGTCAGCCTGACTTGCGTAGTGAGTTCCAGGATAGCCAGGGCTACACAGAGAAACCCTGTCTTCAAAAAAAAACCAAAACAAGAAAAGATACTGGTCTGGAATTGGCAAAAGGAGGTACAGCCTAGAAGACTGTGAGGACCCGCAGACAGTTTTCAGAGGCCACTTGAGACTCAGAGTGGAAAACAGACAGGGAAACTGGTCAGCAAGGCCATGGCATCTCTCCAGTCAGCTTCCAGGACTACACAGAAAAGGGAACACATTTGTCGAGATGGAACTGCCTGGGAGGTGAGCCTGAGGCCTCAGAGACAAGTGGGCTTCAGAAAAGCCCAGATTGGTTTGGGTAAGAGCTGAAGCAATCCCTGGGTTGCTGCTGCCAAGAATCAACACTTGGGCCTCACTAGGCCCTGGGCCAATGTGTTTCCATCCAGCTGGGGAGACCAACAGGCTGCTCCGGTAGCAGGAGAAGGAAAGCCCAAGGGCAGAGAAGGCATCCAAGCCATCGGAATAGCCAGCTGCCAAGAGCTGGCCACAAGGCAAGAAGCCTTCCAGATTGGGAGCTGCTGTCAGTCAAGAGATTCAGCTGACACCATTGTGAGCAAATTATTCCTCTACATTTTTTATGTAAGTGCATGGCATATGAGTATCTTCCTTGTCTTTAGAGGGGATGCTGTCCTCTCAGCTCAGCTTGACCATTTGGGGTTTAGAAGTTGACTCTCCATGTTGGAAGTAGATATGGATGCTCCTTTGGGGTAGGTACCTGTATTTTATGTCAGCAAGAATGAAGAGTCTAGACTCTATGCTATTCTTCTAAGTAGTTCCCTTCCTGTGAGCCTAGCCTCTGATAAGACCAAGTCTGATCCATGGCAGGTAAACTTACTGAGAGTCAGATAAAAGTCCCCAACTGCTATTTAGTCCAGTGCTGGTTGCTGTAACTGAGTGTTCTTTCCACATCTGTGGCTCGTGCCCTGGATGTTTATAGAGTTATAGTATACTGGGCATCAGATACTATGCCGACACTATTTCTACTTTTCTATTACTGTGACAAAACAGCATGATCAAGTCAACTTATGAAAGAAATCACTTTTGGTTTCAGAGGGTTAGAGTCCATGACTATAGAGCAATGGCATGATGTCAGGGACAGCAGAGAGCTCACATGTCAAACCACAAGCAGGAGGCGTAGCCAACTCAAAATCTCCCAGTCTTCTGAAACCCCAAGGCCTGCCCTGAATGACATGCCTCCTCCTAGGGAGGCCACACCTCCTAATCCTTCCCAAACAGTTCCACTAACTGGGTACCAAGCATCCAAACATATGAAGCTGTGGGGGCCATTTCCATTCATACCACCATACTATGGTTACAAGGACTAATAATAATAATAGCACTAGTCTCTTCCTTCCAAAAGTTCTCATTATTTTAGGGGTGGAGCACCCATGAGGACATTCAGCACAAGTGCTAATGGTTTTAGTGCAAGTGCAGAGAAAGCATGTGAGGGAGAGTTGAAGTCTCCCTAGGTTTGCAGCACAGCAGGTAATGCTGGAGCCAAGCTCAAAAAATATGTAGCTAGTCCCTGGGTATTGAGGCATTTATACAGAACAAGTTCTAGGAAGAGAATAAGGAAGGAGAGTTAAAACCGATACTCAGAGAAGAAGAAATAAAAGCAAGACCCAAAAATATAGACCAGGATGCATGCGTTAAATAGAGGTGAATATATAATCAAAGTTCACGAGTCAACATTATATATTAAATAAGCCATTATGCAGAAACATTCATAGAGCAAGGTTAGGACTTGATAACGACTAGAGGTTTGCAGAAGATTAAACCTGTGTTTCCATGTTAGATGTGAATGTCCCCCCCACAGTCTCCTGTGTTTAAACACGTGGTGGGGAGCTAGTGCTTCTGAGCTGAGAGGCTTTAGAATCTTTATGAAGCAGAGTCTGGTTATAGAGGTGTCATTGGGGGCTGACCTTTGAGGGTTAGAGCTTAGCCATGGTTCTGGTCATTTCTCTGCTTCCTGTTGCCATGTTTTCTGTGGTGACATTGGAATCTATCTGAAGCCACAAGCTAAAACACATCGTTATGTTTGTGTCTCATATTACATCACAAAGATTTAAATCGTAATTAATATATTCTTCTAGAAGCAGTGATTCAGAATTTGCTTGCAGTGTTCAAAACATATAAAACTCCTAAATAATAGAACTGACTGCAAAGGGGAAGTCGTTTGTGAGGTTAGTGTTCATAGGCACTTGAGAGTTTAAGTCATTCAACACATAGGAAACCTCCCCTCGGCAATAGATACTTTCTTATATATGAAGAATCAAAGTACATGGGACCTTTGCGCCCACAAAGATGCTTTTGCTATTGTTAAATGTCTTTTAAAACACCTTAAAAACAAAACACCTTTTTCAGTATAAATACTTAAAGGATAAGTCCTTGGATCTTGGCCCCGAATTCTGGTGAGAGACTCCAGAAATTCCTCCAAGTGTCATCAGAACCAGAATCTGCCTTGAGCAGGCCAGCACCTCTCTCCCTTCCCGTCCTCCCTCACCCCTCAGCTCCCACTAACTTCTTTCAGATGACAATTGCATCTCCTCCCAGGCTTCCATGGTGTATTACATACTTCTGAGATTTACCCCGTATCTCAACTCCTGTTTCAGTCGGTGCAGCTCACCCAGTGGCGGATCCCAACCCTGCCAGACTACCCATCCTGCACAGGGGCCAGATCACATCTAATCAGAATGCACAGTGGGGAAACAAGCAGCACCCATCAAGGATGCTGATCAGAGAAATGGAGAGGAAGACTCTTGGGAAGAGAGGCTGGCACTTAAGAGCACAAAGCGGAGTTGAAAAGACACAGAGTTCTTCTGTCCCTCCGTATCTCTCCTTCTCCTTTATCATTTTCCTCCCGCCTGGTTCTCTCAGCCTTTCTTTCTCAACCTACCCTACTGAATTTGCTGGCTTTCTTGGTTTGCTTTGCCTGGTCAGCCTCTCCCTTCTAGTTTTGCTTGGCATGAGGCTTAGGGTTTGCCAGGCATTTGTTCTACCTTCCAGTCTCCAAGGTCTCTGTCTCAAATGCCCACGACCAAATGCTCGGAGTTTACCTATGCAAGAAATTGACTCTGCTTTGAAAAACTTCTCCCAAATCAGGTGCCCTGGTCCCATCAGCCAGCTGGAGGGTGGAGGGAATGAAGGGAGGTCATGTCGTGGTCCTCTAAGTCCTTTCCAGAAGGGTGGTAAGCAAAATTCAGTTCACTGAAATGGATCTAGACCCCAAAGTATGTTATCTACAGCCATTTCACAACCAAGGCCATGCTCCGAAATAAGAGGAAACTCTCTGGCTGTATCAGGGACCTGTATCCAATCTTCCTTGTTACTCATGGTCTACAGGAGAGTCTGGGACAACCACTTAGGATACTTGACCTTGCAGTGTAGAACTGTCTCCTGGGAACATTTTAGTCCAGCCTCTTCTGCCTGAGCTAGGCTCTGTCTTTCATCAGTACGCCAGGAAAAGTGACAGAGATGACAGTCTGTGACAACTGTATCCCTGAGGGAGGCTTCAAGTGGGCTGAGGGCAGGAAGTCACTACTCAGAACTTGTGTTACACAGGAGCATCCAAGAAGATGGAGAGGAGATGGGCTGAGGTGAATAACAGGCAGGAGGAAGAAATGCCAAGAGGTCTCCCAGTCAGGGCAGATCTAGAAGATTGGGGGAGATCAGGGTTGGTCTGGAACCAAAGTGAGAAAGAAAGAAAGAGGTGACATCACAAGACCATTTCGGCCTTCTCTCTCCATGAGGGTGACTTGGCTTGTGGGAGAGGCACTTGCTATGTTTGTCCCCTTGTTTTCCCCCTTATCCAGGCTGTTCCCCAGTGAGCATCGAGGAACTGCCCTGATCTTTCGTCTGGGTTCTCTCTCCACAGAACTTTCAGGGCAAATGAAAGTGAAGATATGACCACTCTTAGGCATGGTTGAGAAGATTTTTACCATAGACATGAGGGAGAGAGCAGCCAGAGGCATCTAGAAGGATCCAGACTAAACAAGGTCAGCAGAACAGACCAGGCTTGTGAGGGATGGGGAGTAAGAGAGGGAGAGAGGAGAGAAGGAGACAAAGAAGATGAAGAGGTTGAAATGACTGGTTTATATAGGAAAGAGAAGCAGAGAGGAGGGAAGGGAAGCACAGTGGGTGGAGAGGGTTACGGTAGGGGCAGGGGTGAAGAGTGTAGATCAGAGCCAGGACTCTGCAACAGGTACCTGTGATGCTGATGCTGAGTGCCTGGTGGCCAGCATCCACTGGGATATGTTAATAGGCACCTCGGTTAGCCATCTGAACTGAGTTTCTTTGGGACCTAACACAGAGCTTATTGGCCATTATACCTCCCAGGACACTGCACCATTTGCTTGGCCACTTCCTTTTTTGCATATACCTTGTCAGGGAGCTGGGTAACCCAGGTATTGTATTCGCAGGCTTTGCAGGTATGCTTTCTGCTTACATGGGTCTTTTTTTCTCTAGTGCACATGCTTTAGATTGGCCTTTCCTGGTGCTACATCCGTAAATGCTGGCCATGAAATCACATAGATTTGGGGGGAAAGAATAGCAGCTGCCAGGTGTGTACTCAGGTTACATCTGGAGTTAACTGGTATTGTTCAAAGACCTGCTAGGAGAGGCCTTGGTATTAGTCCAGAGCCTGTTAAAGCTAGACTTCAACAAATGACCACAGGAAAGATGGGTCCATTGTGAAAGGCACACAACCAAAAAGACTACTGAGCACAGATCCCTGGGCTAGCCATTCAGCACAGTCTCAGACAGGGGGAACCTTTGTTCTAAGATACTCCTAGCACCAGGACTCTAACATATGCGATAGTGAGGAAGGAAACTCTAAGTTTCTTTTACCATAGCTTCTTTTGCAAGATATTAGATTTTGTTGTGTAAAAACAGGTCACTGTGATTGATTTAATAAAAAGCTAAGTGGCCAATAGGTAGGCAGGGGTATAGGCAGGACTTATGTAGAGAGAGAGAGCTCTGAGAAGAAGAAAGGCCAAGTCACCAGCCAGACACAGAGGAAGCAGGATATGCAGGAGGAGAGGTAAAGCCACATGGCAGCACATAGATTAACAGAAATGAGTTAATTTAAGTTATAAGAGCCAGTTAGAAACAAGCCTAAGCTAAGGCCGGGCTTTCATAATTAATAAGAAGTTAGGGGAGCTGGCTGTCAGAACAGAGAAAGACTCGCTATAGCTTCACTCTAACCTCTCTAAATCCTCACAACTGAGTATTTTAGGGACTTCTGGCTTGGTTACTCCTTGATGGGCATATGGAGGGTGGCGAGAGAGTCTCTAGGAATGAACCATTTTCTTTTCATATACAAGAAGTTGATTTAATGCCTGTTCTCTCCCACTTGAAATTATTCTCCTAGGCAGTTGTATAGGTTTTCCATCTGCTTTTATCATGGGCAACAGTTCTTCATGGTGACTTGCCCTGAAGGTCTATCATGATATAAGTGGTCTTAGAGGTCCCTGTCTTGGGGAACATTTTCTTTTCCTTTGGGAAAAGATGGGATGTCTTCTGAGACCCTTTGTACCCTGGGGGCTTTTTTAGAATTGAACGGCATCCTCCAGAAGAACCACGTGTCTTCTGTGTTTGGTTGCATCCCCCCACTGACCCAATGAAAGGTAAGTCAGCCCGGCCTGTGCTCAGTGACGAGTCAGCCCCGCTGGGATTCACCTGACCTGTAGGCTCATCTGTGGGTCATTGACAGCTACATTTCTCCGTTTCCTCAAAGAGCCTTTTTGGAATATGACTTCTATAATATAGGAATTTATCCCACAGAAGTAAAACTCAGTCCAAAGAAAATTACCCCAACTCCCACCATGCTAAAGGATCACTGCTAATATTGTTCATATGTGTCTTTTCATGCACATGTATAATGTTTGTTTGCAAAACAAATAAAGGAGTCATAAAATGCAACACTCTTCTGAAACGCCATTTACAATCAAAGAATAAGCTGCGTGTGGCTGTGCGCGCCATGGTCCGCGAGTCTACAGTGTCATTTTAAATGGCCTCATAGTGCTGCAAGGCCTGCCCATATTTCATTTGTTAGCCAATCATCAGTTGAGGACCAGGGCTTTCCCAGACTCCGATGCTGTTGTATGTTCACTTCCAAGTGCTTTTGATTACAAGGCGTGGGTGATGCAGTCGTTGGGATAAAGCATACACAGTTAAGGTCTCTACCGTATTATTACTACCAAATTCACCTTATCCACACCTCCACAGAAACTTAAGAGAAGGCCTGTCTTCTAATCTGTGACAGTGTTAGGCTTCCTCTCTGCTGCCAAATACCAGTGGGTGGAAGACTCATCATGAAGAGGTGGGTAATTGGCTCCGTCTCTAGCAGTCATGACTCTCCTTGGGCCCAAAACTCCCTTACAAAAATAATCCTGTGTTTCTGATAGCAAGCCTCCTAGCAACATGGGCCAGTACAGTAGCATGACATGGCCTGGTCCTGGTTTAGGGTCCTATTAATGACCAAGGCTCAAACCACTGCTTCTATTTAAACTAGATCACATACTCAACTCTACCCCTGTCTCCTCCCCTGACTGCTCTGACCCAAGTCCCACTGTCCTGTGGGGTAAGCTGAGGCCAGCCAGCCTGTTGCAGGAAATATTCAGAAAGAATTGCTACCACACTAAAACCAAGGCTTCCCTAGAGACCCCAGCATTACAAATACTCTGTGGCTCCCTCCTAGCCTCCCCCCAGCCCTGCCTGACTTTCAATAGCAGGTTCAGGGGAAGTTTGAAGGTTCCCTGTCAGTAAGTTTAGAGCTGGAAATTTGTTAAATCGCCCAGCAAATACCACAGGAAACAAACAAACAGAAGATGGAAGCCAAGCAATGGCCCCACTAGTCCTTGGTCTGCTGCTTCCTTCCACCACCTTTCCTATCTAGAGTCACAAAAAAATCTCAGTGTCTCTCTGCCTTGTGAGGAGGATGGTGTCCCCAGTCTCCACAGCGCTGTCCACTGATTTGAGCCTCTGACAAGAAGGGGGTTGATCTGCAGCAAACGGCTATCCAGGCAGCTTCACCCTGGTCTTCAAGGCTCTCTCTCCACCCCAAGCCCACTTTGCTTCCGATCATTTTTCATCCCCACTCTGCCTGCCCAATCTGATGGTTCTTAGATGTGTTCTTCTTCTGTGTCCCTCTAGGGCGACCTTTGCTAATATGTTTGCACTTTGGAGCAGGGGATGCAAAGGGGTCTATATGAATCTCTGCTTTGCCTGGGGCTTTGTGCCCCACTCTTGGAAAGCTGCAATGGAGCCTCAAGAACAGAAACCACAGCAAGGGAGAAGTGCAGCCCAGGGGAAGACACGCCATCACTTTCACCTCCCCATGATCAAGACTAGTGTAGACCTCTCCAGGTCTCATCTTGAGAGAGCGTCGTGAGCTGTAGCAGCATCTCTTCAGTCTCTGGTCTAAGATGCGGTGGATCATGCAATGGATGGTTTATAAAGTGCATTGCTTGTGCTGTAGAGCATGCAGCAAACACTTCAGCGAGCACATGACAACCAAGGACTTTTTCAGTCTCCCCTGGGTATTCGGCATACCACACGTGAGGTTTGTCAAAGGACAGGAATTTATCAATTGTTCTTATGCAGCTGCCCTGTAAGTATCTTCCGCCCTCCTTCCCTGCCTTCTCTCCTTCTATCCATCTCTCCCTTTCTTTTTCAAAACCATCCATGTCAGGTTGGTCCATACTTACCTTTCCTCAAAAAAATCAAGGTGAGATTTAAAAACCACCAAAGAAAACTAAACGGTGAAAACTAAATCATGGATGTCTATGTTTATAAATCAGACATATGAGAAACTGATCGTGGACTCTGTTTCACCAAAAGTCCGCCCACTTCTCTGCTGTCAGAGACGGTTTGCTCCCTTTAAACCACATACTCGAAGAGTGAACAGAAACCTCTGATACAAGGAAGAAAGGAAGGAAGGAAGGAAGGAAGGAAGGAAGGAAGGAAGGAAGGAAGGAAGGAGGGAGGGAGGGAGGGAGAGAAGGAGGGGAGGGGAGAGAGAGAAGAGAAGAGAAGAGAAGAGAAGAGAAGAGAAGAGAAGAGAAGAGAAGAGAAGAGAAGAGAAGAGAAGAAGAGGAAAGAAGAGAAACCTTCAATGCCATCTGATTCCACAGCCCTGGCTGAGTATAATGCCTGGAAAACTGTATGAGTTTCCCAGATCCCAGGACAGGGCTGATAATCCATACCTTTTTTGTTTTGTTTTGTTTTTTCCCAGACAGGGTTCCTCTGTAGCTTTGGTCCTAGAACTCACTTGATAGACCAAGTTGGCCTCAAACTCACAGAGATCTACCTGTCTCTGCCTCCTAAATGCTGGGATTAAAGGCCACCACCGCCTGGCTATACCTTTGAAGAGCTGATTCTGTTGAGGCTTGTCATGGGACTGGCACTGGGGCTGCAGTCTGCCTCAGGTTCCAAGTGACCAAACTGAGACCCAGAGAAGTTAAGTGCATTCCTGGATAAGATGGGGACAGGGACAGTCAGGGAGAAGCACCTGCATCTCAGTTGTCAGGAGTCCAGTCAACGGTTAGGGGCATCATGGAAAGAGGACCCCATGACCAAAAGTTCCATTATTTGTAAGAATTTAAGAACTTTTGCCCTGTGATCCCTTTCTCTGTTCCTCCATGTTTACAACACCCTTTCCCATCATCATCAATGCAAATGAGAGACAAGAAGTTTTTGCAAACTGGGTCAGAGGAGGATGTGGGAGTCTTAGGGTAGGACCTTGAGGGCATATAATTCCCTGAACTCAGAAATGGGTCATTCAGAGTCATTTTTAAGTCATGCACACACACACACACACACACACACACACACACACACACACACACAAAATGAATTTTGTTGTTTTTCTTTTGTTTTGTTTTTAAAACATGGTTTCTCTGTATAACAGTCTTAGCTGTCCTGAAACTCACTTTGTAAAACCAAACTGACCTCCAACTCAAAGAAAACCACCTGTCTCTACCTCCCGAGATCTGGGATTCAAGGCATGCACCACCACCACCCAGCTACTAAATGAAAATTTAAAAAAATAAATTCTGGGGATGGAACTCAGAGGTAGAACATTTTCTAGCATACACAAGGCCCTGACTTCAGTCCCAGTGACACACACACGTACTTACAAAAGGGTTGGCCATCCCCAGAGGTCAATGAGGTGCTGCTGGAGGCTCTGAGGTCAAAGAGGTTTTCCTATCAGAACTAAGATGGAATTTGTGTTTCTACCCTCACCTCAGGAAGACACACTGGTATTTTTCAGATGCTGCACAGCCATGATCGCTCAAGAGACCCATTTCAGACGCAGACATCAGCATCCAGCTGTCCCTAAGCCACACACTAAGAAATTTGCAAAAATACAAAACAATGCCACACTGTTCCCATTGAATATGACTCCTGTGGAAAATACAGCTTTGTTTGTTTGTTTGTAAACAGCATATTATTTATGTGACCATGTAATAGGTTTCTTTTGCTATAAATAGATGTAATGTTCTTCTCTTAGTTTCTAATGCAACAGATATCAAGAGAAGTAACCCATACAGTCAAATTTATTTGAGGCTTTCAGTATTTTGTAAATGTTGTTCTGAGACTAAAATCCCTGAGGAACTTGTCACAGGAATGGGGATATTATCTGCCGGGTTGGTAGTGGGGTCCCATCATCCCCCTACCCACCCAATTTCCATCTCTCTTTACTCCCGGAGCCTGTGCTCATGAATTTTGGGATTACTCTTAGCCCCAGATAATCCGTAAGTGTGGTTCCCAGAGGCCCTCTTTGCATGCATGCTAATGAGGGCTGAGCAGCTGTGAGGAGACCAGAGCTTAATGGGTCGCTGGAACATCTTCTGCCATGGTAAGCACTGGAACATCTCCCACCATGGTAAGCGCTGGAACATCTCCCACCATGGTGAGCAGGGCTCTCCCTTTTCGGCTTTAGAGAGGCCTACGAATCCCTCTTTCCATCTCAGAAATGACATATCTTCTTCCACACACTTTGACCAACCCAACAACAAGCCCAGCTCAGCCCAGAGACCTTTCTTTAGAACCGAGGGAAGGTCCTGAGACAGATTGCTCCTTCGGTATTAGCTGACTCCAATTGTCACCCTTCCTTGGACTAGGCAGCAAGTTGAGAGGAAAGGAAGGAGATACCAATTTCAGAAGGCAACTGTAGGCTAAGGGTCCCAGTGCCTGTGAACCTCAGCTCAAAGAGCTCACCCTGGAACCCATGTGGCAGTCTGAAACACATGAGTGAGATGCCGGCTCCAAGGAAACTGTGCTGGCTGACTGTTGGGTGTCAAAGACACTGAGCCACTTCCAGATTGGGAGGGTGAAGTTCTAGAGGAGGCGAGGTTTGTGTGTGGGGTGGAAGCAGGAAAAGAGGACTCATGGGGAGAGATACTATCACACTCACACAAACAATGACAGTATTGCGTGTTTATTATTAGCACCAGTGCACAAATGCTTTGCCCCGCAATAATCCAATGAGGCAGGCATCAGCATCCCCTTCTGCTTCTCATATAAGCAAGTAGACACTTAGTGAGCTGAGTTATTGGCCTCCTCAGAGGTAGGGGGGCTGGACTCTGGCTCTGGAAGTCTTGCTCTCAGTTTAGGGGGGCAGGGGGTTGAGTTTGGGGGAGCAGCCAGAGTACAGGCAATTGGTTTGTATTGTTAGTTATTGCCATGGGTAAGGGAAGTCGAGCAAGTCTTCTGAAATCCACGAGAGCCGATTATAAAACCTCTGCTTCACACACCACAGGTTTACAATGGTATCCATTTCCCATACGGTCCATCCAGAGGACACACCAGGAAGTGTGGGCAGTCTGGGCAAACATTCTTCAACCCTTTCATGAGAGGGTGTGAGAACACAGATCTGGTTACGCCAGCCCTAAATCTCTGTTAGGCTAGACAGTCTGGCTGGCCTCCAGAAGGGAGACCCCAGGAATCTCCACTGTAGCACATGCGCTCAATCCCAAGTCAGTCCCGAAGAGCAGTTGGTGCCCTGGGCTCCTCTGGAGGGGACGCGGATGGAAATGAACAGATGATCCCTGGTCACATCAGCTTTCATGGGAGAAACTCAACCCGGCTCCACCTGGCTGCCTTGTCACCCTCCAGAGATTGGCGACCCTCCCAGATTCCTGACAGGCACCATGCTCCTGAGCACCTCACTCTTCTACTCTTCTATGTTTGTCTCAGACTCAGCCACAGTGAGAAATATCCTAAAGACTCTTTCCCCTGTTGAGGGAGACATCTAGAGGTCAGAACACATATGTAGAGGTCAGAGGGCAACCTAGATGCCAGTCTTCCACTCCCACCTTGCTTGAGACAGGGTTGAGACTCTCTACTGCCTGCTCTCCCTCTCCCCAAGAAAGGGTTTCTCTAAGGAGCCTTGATGTCCTTGAACTCACGCTGTAGACGAGACTGGCCTCGAACTCACAGAGATCTTCTTGCCTGGGCCTCCCAGCTGCCAGGACTGGATTAAAGCATGTACCACCACCATCGGGGTCTCTCTTCTCTACGGCTGTTTATGCAGGCTAGCTGTTCCACTCTATTTATGCAGGCTAGCTGTCCCACTGGCTTCTGGAAGTTTGCCAGTGTTGAAATTGGGGCGTCGGGGTTGTGTCCCCAACACACCGGTCGCCTGGCTAGCTTATGCCCGAAATAACAACACACAAACTGTATTCATTTAAACACTGCTTGGCCCATTAACTTCAACCTCTTAACCCATTTCTTATCATCTATGTAGCACCATGAGGTGCGCTTACCAGGAAGATTCTAGCCTACATCCATCTTGAGTCGGAGCTTCATCGCCTGTGTGCCTCAGAGAGCTGGGCCATCCTGTCCGCCCGCTAGACAGGAGCGTCTGTCTCTGAGCGGAGCTGCATGCATTCTCTGAGCTCACTTCCTCTTCCTGTCAGCATACTATTCTGTTTACTCCACCCACCTATGTTCTAACCTATAGGACCAGCCAAGCAGTGTCTTTATTTTAACCAATGAAATCAACAGATTGATATATGACACTCCCACATCACTTCCCCTTTTTCTGTTTAAACAAAAAGGAAAGGCTTTAACTTTAACATAGCAAAATTACATAGAACAGTTATCAAGTAAAAATTACAATAATCTTTATCATAACTAAGGAAAGAAAAGTATAACTATAACTAACTATTCTTAACTCCATCAAAGACTCCAGAAAGATACAATATCACCTAAGCAAACAAGAAATAAGCAACGTTCAAACTCTAGAAATGACAGAGACATCTCGCTGCCTGTACAGTCACCCAAAGTTCCTCTGTACTGTTGGGGCATCCATCTTCGGCCTACAGGCCCATAGTTTTCAGCAGACATTCCACAAAGCAGGAAATTTCAAAGGCAGTCACTATCTGCTTGTCCTGAAGAATGTCTTGCAGATTCTTTCATGAATCAGGAACCCCGAAAGATCATCTCACCTTTAGGCAAGTTCAGTAGTCCTCTCTCTGCGGGTTCTCTGTGTCCACTTTATGCAATAGTTCAGGCAAGAACAGTCTCTTGCCCAAATGGCTATCCAACTCCATAAGGATCCTCTTCGATGCCCATCTTCATCTCGAAGTAGATTGGTGCTGCCAGGAGCAGGCATGTCTCATTGTCATAAAAAACCCTAAGTTATTAAAACATTTAGAATGCTATATTCTATAATCTTTGAAAGATATGAATAATGCCTATCTAAAATATATCTATGTACATCTAGAAAATCTTAACTAACATATTAACTAACTTAACTTAACTTAGCTAATCTATTAATAACCTATATACATTACATTTTTAAATGAACTACACAATCACAATACCTTAATCAGGATCAGAAATACATGTACATATAACAAAATTGACCTTAAATTTAAATCACTAAAGCAAAATCCATATCAATGCAAATTATTCATACCTATACCATTTCCCCCTTTAAATGTAAAAAAAAAAAAACACTTATAAACCATATTTGGGAACATGGGCGCAGTTTTCTCTCCAAACTGCTTCCTGCTGAATGGGGGGGCGTTGTTAATTGGGTCTTTCATGGTATAACCTGTGTGCTAGTTTCATCTCAGTTGGCAGATGAGCGAAGCAATTTTCTGAAGATGTTCACAGCAACCGTTCAGGAGGGCGTGGTCCATCATACCATATCGGAATAGAAGAAATGAACAGGGTCTCATCCTCTGTGAAAACAAAACAAGAAACTCCTTTCCGAAGTATCATGTCCTTAAATCCAAATTTCAAAGTCAAGGCATTTTCACAGTATCTATGTTGGGTTAGTTTAGCAGCATTTATAATCAAATATCGTTTGGTATCTGTTGTTCCTTCCTCAGCATTCAAACAATTCAAAGAGAGCATAATAGCATACAGTATCAAGATTCTCTGTGTATTTTCCATCTTTGTACAGCTTTGTTTTAACCTCTATTTCGTTTATTTTTACTTTTAACTTTTTGAGCGTATATCTTTGACCTGGAATAGCTCTGTAGACCAGGCTGTTCTTGAACTCTCAGAGATCCGCCTGTCTCTGCCTCCCAGGCATTGGGATTAAAGGTGTCTGTTACTACACCTTGAACTCACAGAGATCAGTTTGTCTCTGCCTTCTAGGCACTGGGATTAAGGGCGTGTGCTACCACACTTTGAAGTCACAGAGGTCAATCTCCCTCTGCATCCCAAGTGTTGGGATTAAAGGCGTGTACTACCACAACCAACTTCTCTTTTTCTTCCTTATTTTTTACTTTTAAGAACTTACTTTTAGCTTGCATATATTTTTAACACACTGTAAACCATTTAAAAATTTTCTTTATCTTTGAATCTCTTTTTACTGTATCTCTCTCTGTTTTTCTGACCACATAAGGCTTTAATTTACCAAGCAATCTCAGTAGGACTAAAGGCGTTCCAACCTTTTGGCTGAGGTACCAGCCAGGGCCGCATTCAGTGCCACAGGTCTACAGTGTTTCAAGGTCCTTGCCATCAAACAAGCTTCAGCAGCCTATGCTTGTAAACCGCATGAACCGCCTGCATAAAAGAGTCAGAGTTTTCCCTGGCAGGATAGCCCAGAAAGCCGGCATTTTTAAACGGCGCAGCTTTTTTCCTGCTACAGCTGAAAACCGAAGAGCATGCATTCAGCTTTTTGTCAATACCGTTTCAGTGTTTCGTGGCAGGACCTCTTAATGAGCTGCAGGGTTTTGCAGCTGAAGCTGAGTCAGGAAGCCTCTCTTAGATGAGAGTGCTTGCTTGCTTCTAACAGCGCTAGACCCGAAATCGCTGCTACCAAGAAAACATGCTTTACTCTTTCCCAAGCTTTCTCAGACTTTCTGTGGATTCAGTTGTCCACGTGGGCGCCATCTGTTGAAATTGGGGCGTCGGGGTTTGCGTCCCCAACACCCCGGTCGCCTGGCTAGCTTATGCCCGAAATAACAACACACAAACTGTATTCATTTAAACACTGCTTGACCCATTAACTTCAACCTCTTAACCCATTTCTTATCATCTATGTAGCACCATGAGGTGCGCTTACCAGGAAGATTCTAGCCTACATCCATCTTGAGTCGGAGCTTCATTGCCTGCGTGCCTCAGAGAGCTGGGCCATCCTGTCCGCCCGCTAGACAGGAGCGTCTGTCTCTGAGCGGAGCTACATGCATTCTCTGAGCTCACTTCCTCTTCCTGTCAGCATACTATTCTGTTTACTCCACCCACCTATGTTCTAACCTATAGGACCAGCCAAGCAGTGTCTTTATTTTAACCAATGAAATCAACAGATTGATAAACAGATTGATATATGACACTCCCACATCAC
>CAWTZC010001521.1:0-53089 GCA_963919715.1 Microtus obscurus | reverse complement strand
GGGAGGCTGGAGAGATGGCTCAGAGGTTAAGAGCACTTGCTGGTCTTCCAAAGGTCTTGAGTTAGATTCACATCTACTCCAACAAGGCCACACCTACTCCAACACGACCACACCTACTCCAACACGACCACACCTGCTCCAACAAGGCCACACCTCCTAGCAGTGCCACTCCCTTTGGAAGCCATTCTTTCAGACCAGCACGGATGTGCATCACTACCCTGTACCCCACTCTCTCCTGTGTTTAAGTCTAAGCCTATTAGACTGCTTCCTAAAAAGCCCTTTCCTGTTTAAACTGGCCATTATGGTTTGTGGTTTAGATGTAAACTGCCCCCCTTGGGTTCATGTATTTGGATAGTTATGCCCCAACTTGGTGGTGCTGTTTGAGAAATCCCAGAATCATCAAGACACGGGGCCAGCTGGAAGAACTGGGATGCTGGACGGAGTTGTATCTCGAGTCTTACAGCCTGGCCTGCTTCGTGGTTCCTTTGTTTCTTGGTCAGCTGAGATGCAAGAAAACAGCCATAGGACACTTCTGCTGCACAGAGCTGCCCACTTCCTGCTGCATCTGCCTGAACAGACTGCATGTGCACAGAGCTGCCCACTGCCTGCTGCATCTGCCTGAACAGACTGCATGTGCACAGAGCTGCCCACTTCCTGCTGCATCTGCCTGAACAGACTGCATGTGCACAGAGCTGTCCACTGCCTGTTGCATCTGCCTGAACGAACTGCATGCTTTCAAACCAAGAGCGGGAAGAAGTCCTTCCTCCCTCACTTTGCTTCTCAGCAGGTATTTGGCCATAGCAATGAGAAAAGTAACTGATAAACTGCCTTCAGAGATTCCTATTCTCACAGCTGAAAGAACCCTAACTCATGTGGAACCTGCACTGAGTGCCAGCAGAGAGGAATGCGAACTGCATTTCCATAATCCCCCCAAACTGAACCGATGACTTTCTCCTGCGTTAACTGGATGATGCTTTTCTAACCTTAGGAGAGCATCAAAACTACCTGAGCTTTTAAGAAATGAGTTTTAAGAATGAACCGTAGTTAGAAAAATGTTTCTTTCTGTAAAGCAAAGCTAGAGACTTGGGACTTGGAAAAAGTGCTTAAAGTGCTTGCATTGTAAGAATCTGGGCCAGTATTTGAGGTCTCCAGAATCCACATAAGTGTTGTGTGGGTGTGGTGGCTATTCCAGCTTTGGAGAGGCAGCAGCTCACCCCCAGAACAAGCTAGCTGGCAATCAAGACTAGCCATCTTTGCAAGCTCTGGGGCTTGACTGAGAGACCCTGCCTCAATGAATGGGTGTAGGGATGTAACTGGTTCCTAACGTCAGTATCCGGACGGCCATGTATGCACATCCACGTGCATCGTGGATCCACACGAATGGGCAGCTACACACATCCAACTTTCACACACACACATACACACCACACAAGCACACACACAAGTGGAAGAAAATAAATAAATAGATAGATAGATAAATAAATAAATAAATAACAAGCCAAAGCAAAGCAAAACACACATACACACAAAATTGCTTGATATTCTGTTTTGTTTACATGAAGTAAAAAAGCAGGAAATTCTAATTCTAAGTCAGTCTGATTGCTTGCGCAATCTTTGGAACCCTCAAAAAGTCAGCAATTTACCTTCCACTTTAAGAAGAATTTGTAAATGTCTGTAATTTTTCAGACTCTGCAGGAATGCCCTTGGTCCATTTAGTAAACATTCAACAGATGCCTGCTGCGTGCGCCGCCTCCATCTTCAGGACAGGAGACTAGAAAGCAACCGAGGGTAGGGCAGGAGGAAGTTTCTCACCTGGCGGACAGATAGGCTGGCTCGCCCCTCGTGGGCACGGCTGCATAATGGAGGAGGGGCGAAGGAAGAGGTGGGTACCGGGAGCAAAAATAACCAAGCCTGGCACATAGAGCAGCAGAGGAGGAATGAGTGGGAGGGAGGGGCAATATCCTAACTCAAACAGCCTCACCCCGTTTGAAAAAACCTGAGTAGCTCTTGGCCTCTTCTGGTTCTTCTCGCATCTGGATCAAATCACCTGCGAGCAGCAGGTCTGGTGCCCAAGGAGAAAGGAAGGTTCTCTAGTCAGACCCTAGGTAGATTTGGGTTTGGGGTTCTAGATTCGGTTCCCTTGCTGCAGCCAGTAAAGGGGCTTCAGGGAATGAGACTCGAAGGGTGCTGAGGGAGGGGGATCATCCATGTTTTATGGCGGCATGCTCTTTAAAAGGGTTGTCCCCAAGTTCAGTTATTTCCCTTCGGAAATGGCTATGGTTCTGTTTACTCCGGGGCTGTGTCACGGTTCGTTTCCGCCTTCGCTGCTGACAGCTTCCATTCTCATTTTTCTCCCTCTTTAGCAACAGCCACCGACTGCTGATACTGACGGCACCGGAAGCACAAGGCACAGCTTCATCAACCTGAATTTAAGAGGCGCACTGAGGGTTCCAGGGCTACAGAACGCTATATTCCCACAGCAAAGAGACATGGGACATTTTCTTACTAAACGCGTTGCCTGTGGGAAGCAAGAATTCTGGCTACCCAGGTATGGGAAGGCATGGTGCTAATCCTATTTGTACATAGCGTTTTGACCTGGCAATTTTAAGAGTGCTGTCTTGTGTGCATCCTGCCGGAGCTAGCTCAGCTGTGTCAGGGTGTGCGTGTGCTTGCTGTAGCCTGTGGGAGGGAGGCTGATCTCTCATAGGATGGTTACCCCTGCTCCCTCGTTCAGCTCCAGACATTACTTACCCTCTGCCCTCAGGCTCCCACCACCTTTTCCCCCTTCTTTTCCTTCCCTTACATTTCTCCTTCTCTATCTTTTATGCTAGGTTTCGTTGGACCTTTTTCTCACTATTTATTTGGCTGTAGAATGAAGATAGCATGAGAAGAAGGAGAAGAAGAAGAAGAGGAAGGAGAAGAAGAAGAAGACCACCCGTTTGGAGCTGAAGAGATGGCTCAGAGGTAAGATTTCTTGCTGCTTTGTCAGAGTACCCGAGATCAATTCCCAGCAGCTTCACCACGAGGCTCACAACCCAACCATCTGTAACTCCAGCTCCAGGAGAGGTGGGGCGGGGGGTACAGAGAGGGACGGAAGGGAGAGAGAAGGAGGAAGGGAAAGAGGTGGGGGAGGGAGGGAGAGGGGGGCACGCAGGAGGGAAGGCACGGGGATAGAGGTGGGGGAGAATAAAATTTAAAAAGTACAGGTGTTACTGTTGGAGGAAACTGACTTGGTATCAACCACATCTTAGGTCGTGAGACTAAGAAACAGCTCTCTCCTCTCTGCTGCCTGGGGGGAAGACCAGGCAGAGATGTTCTCCACTCAGAGCTTTAGTAGTGACCAGCAGCACTCTGACATTAATTATGGGTCACCTTGTCCTTGCCACTTGCCTGAGGTTGTCCCCCCATTCTCCTGCCCCCGAGAGCTGCAACAGAGAGCCAGCTGTGATCTATGCCTGACCACATCTTGGGTTTCCTATCCCCATGGTGTGTTCTTTCCTCTCGCTCTCTGCCCATCGGGCCCCACTCTCTGTGCCACAAACAGCTTAGGGTAAGCCAGCCATGAAACAGTGCCCTGTCCCAAGGATGAAAACAACAGACCCACCCAGCAACTGGTTGGCTGGGTGTTGTTTTTCCAACACTGGGGCCCCGCACCTTGCCATCCTCTTCAGAATGTCTGGCTGGGGTCCATAGAGGGTTTTGACTCCGTGATGTCATTCTCTCTGATGAACTTCATCTAATCCCACGTGGCCTTTATCATACTCTATTTTAAAGATGCCAGTTATGTGGGGACAATTGTGTGTCACAAAATCTGCCCTTGAAAGCACCAGAAAGTGATTTTTCCAGTACACAAGGAGTCGGGCAGTTTTAGCTGTCCATTGCTGCTCAGAGAAATGTGACTCACAGCAGTCACTCCCTCCTCCCTCCCATCAGTCCCTGGCAACCTCTGGCCTATTATTCTTTGTCTCTGTGTATTTGCCTAATCTGGACATTTTATATAGGTGGAATATATGACATTTTGCGCAAGTGACTTTTCATTAGCATAATGTCTCCAATGTCCATCATGGGGAGGATAACAATATTAATACTTCTTTCCTTTGTAAGCCAAATATGTTTTCGTTGTGTGGCTATGCCCTGGTGCCTCCATCCACAGGACACCTAGGTTCTTCCCATGAATAAAGATGCCAAAAGCAGCGATATCATAAATTGTCAGATGCAGGTTCTTGTATGATTTTACTTTTCTTGGGTTTATACCTAAGGAAAAAACTTCCGGGTCACGTGATGGTAACTTGAGATTTTTCTTTTCCAGGGAACCACCAAACTGATGTGTCACCTCACAGATCCACCTGCAGGCCCAAGGCTTCATGTTTCTTCCTATTCACATCCTCTGGGCTTCTATGAATTATTTCTGCATGAGCCGTCTTTCTTCTCTTGGATTCTTGAGGGCATCACAATGGCAACCACAGGGCCATACACTCAGTTTGGTATAATTTTGTTGTTGTTTTGTTTTGTTTTGTCTCTGTCACTTTGGAGCCTGTCCTGGAACTAGCTCTTGTATACCAGGCTGGCCTCGAACTCACAGAGATCCACCTGCCTCTGCTTCCCGAGTGCCAGGAAGCTGGGTGTATATCTTATGACAATAGCTCCACTTCCTGACTAGTTGGGGTGCCTATTTTAGGAGAGTACATGGTGCTAACCCAACACCCCCCTAAGAGGCTAGCGGCACTAGCAGAGGGTACCATTTACTGAGCACATCCTGGATTCTGTCCCATGTGACCTCGTTTAATTAGAAGGGACACCAGGCTCTAGATTACTCTCCAAGTAATCAAGAGAAGGATGAAACTCACACTCAAGATTCCCCCTCTGCCTTGATGTCCTTGCACAGTGCCCCCTGGAGGTCGCCGACTGTTCCCCACAACAAATTTCCCCAAACCAAGGCCAGTGTCTTGCCTCATTTCCTACTGCCGCAGTTCTGAGCCTTCCTAAGGCTGTGACCCTTCGGGTACAGTTCCTCACGTTGTGGTGATGCCCAACCATAAAACTATTCCACTGGTACTTCACAACTATAATTCTGGTACTGTTATGAATCATAATGTACATGCCGGAACTGCAGGATATATGACATGTGACCTCCGTGTAATGATCGACTCCAAGGATAAGAACCATGATCCTGCTGTATGGGACGGCTTGAATGAGAAGTATCCCCTGTGGGCTCAGGCATTTGAATACTTGGTCCCCAGTTGGTGGCAGGGTTTGGGGAGGTTTCTAAGTATGGTTTCACTGGAGGAAGTGCCCACTGGGCATGGGCTTTGGCAGAGATAGTCTCCCCTATTTCTAGTTCCCTGTCCCTGCTTCTTACTAGTGTTTGGGACGTCATCTCTCATGCCTGTTACTGCCGTGGTCTTCCCACCAAAATGGACGATTATTGCTCTGGAACCTGACTCTAATAAACGCTTCCATAAGTTCCCTTGGTCTTGGTATTTTATCACCGTAACATAAAATTAACTGATATGCACGGCAATAAAAAAAGACATTAAAGCAGAAACATAAGTACTTAGAGGGAAGAAAGGAGGCCAGCAGGATGGGGCAAAGGGCACAAGGGAGGGCAACGGGAGGGAGATGAGAGCAAAATGTATCTGTGTATACATACCTATACACGACATATATATGAAAATATACTATTGAAACCCGTTATTTTGTATGCTAATTTGTATTTCTAATAGTTTAAATTGGACAGTGGTATAATGATTAATAAGTTGACCTACAGACGCGAGGCATGTTATCACGGCGTGATTCAAACCTTATTTGTGATTCCGTGGTAATCCACACTAAGTATCCAAAGGCTGCTGATGACCACTGAACAAGCTTCTAGCTATATTTCGTTCAAGTCCTCCTGACGTGGCCGCGCGGGAACCGCGGGCGCGCTGCCTCCTGGCAAGGACTGGGATGGTGTCCTTCAACAGGCACCGCCAGCTGTCAGAAAAGAGAACCAGCAAGAGGCCTCTGCCCGCAACAAATATGGCCGCCCTGAGGCTTCACGCTTAGGGCGGTGGGATGGGCCTCACGTGTCGGAAAATCCTGCTCCATTATTGGTCATGTATATTGATAGGGGCGGGACTTAATGACCCGATCAAGCCGACCTTAAAGGGACCTCTCCTGTGCTCCGCAGGTTCTGCAGCGCGGGCACAGGCTGGCTGCCCCTCCCGCGTGGGGCGGAGGCGGGCGGGGCGCGCTAGAAGCCGGCGTCCCGGAGCCGCGGTGACCCCGCGAGGGCGAAGCGGGAGCCGGCGGCGCGGCGCAGAGCCGAGCGCAGCCGAGCCGAACGAGGGAGCGCGCGCCGGGAATGGAGGACGGCGTGGCGGGGCCGCGGCTCGGGGAGGCGGCGGAGGCAGTCGAGGCGCGGGCGCCCCCCGGGGTGACTCTGAGGCCCTTCGCACCCTTCTCTGCCGCTGCCGCTGCCGAAGCCGACGAGGGCGGCGGCGACTGGAGCTTCATTGACTGCGAGATGGAGGAGGTGGATCTGCAGGACCTGCCCAGCGCCACCATCGCCTGCCACCTGGACCCGCGCGTGTTCGTGGACGGCCTGTGCCGGGTGAGGACCGTGCGGCCGTCGGGGCGGAGGGCGGACACTTGTTGCGGGGCGCGGCCAGGGCGGGGACGGGCCGCAGCCCTGCTCCCGGGGTCGCCGGCTCTGAAGGCGGGCTTCCTTCTGCACCGCCTACATGGTCCAGATCGTGTTCTACTGTATCACTGAAGATTTGAAATCAATTCCTCCTCCCCACTGCCATAGTTGGTTACTCTTCCCTGTCCCCTCTCCTCCTTCCCAGAGTGTCAAAATTGTGTGGATTAGGGAGGGGAAGGAACGACTCCTAGTATACTGGATGCCCCATGGTGGCATGTCACCCCTATAGGGAACTAAAGGCTTAGGAAAAGGTCCTCTTCCCCCTAACACCATTCTACCAAAACTGGCCAATCAACCGCAAGATAATGAGCAACCAGGATCCTCACCCAAACACCGGCTTTTCTTCCAATAGTGCGGATTGAGAATGCAGAGCCGTAGTCCTATTTATGAACAGTGAGTCACGTCTGTTTCCTCCTTCCTCCCAGTGAACGATGTGAACCCCTCCTCTACGAGTAAATACAGGGCAGGGGCTGAACCCCCAGGGACAACGTATAGCTCCCCTGGCCACTTCAGATGATAATTCATTCTGAGGTCCAGCTCGCACGTGCTTGTTAGCCCTGAAGGCAAAATTGAAATTTTATTCTCTGCTATATCCTCAGATCTATAACAGCCCCACAACGGAATCTTAATAAATGTTGAAATTAGTAGCTGGCCAAGTGGGCAGATCCTTAGACAATGCTGTTTCAGGATCTTGCCACAAAATGTATGAATTACCAGGCACCCAAGCAAGTAAGTACAGTCTCACAGTGAACTGATCTTGCATGCGGGAAAGAGAGAGCCTGGGGTCCCTAAAGGTCTGAAGTGCGGGCCAGAGCTAAGCCTACAGATGGAGCTCCTGACCTGTGACAATTGTTGCTCGGAGCACGATGTCCGGACGCTTACATGGTCATTGTAAATCCTTTCTGAAAGTAAATGGGCGTATAAATTATAAATAACCAAGACACAGTGGTGTTTCTCTTGGCAGCGACCTTCAGCTGCAGTTCATTGACATATGGACCCAGCGCCAGGCTGGGAGCTTTGCTGACATGTTTGACTGGGGGAAACAGAACAGGCAAGTAGCAGATGAAGCAGAAGGTGACCGTGCTGTAGGGAGGAGGAGGGCTCAGGGACTAGAGATCTGAGGAAGAAAGAAGTTGGCTGCCTCGCATCAAAGGAGCAGCAACACCTCTGGAATGATAAGGTGGCTCTTGCTAATTCCCCGATGCTGGCTTCCAGGGTGGGTGACCGTGAACCTGCCAAGCTTGTTGCTTTCATGGGGCTTGGATTCTGGAGAGTGTGGAGAGGAACGGACCATAGGAAAGAAGCAAGGGAATGGGATATTTTAAGCATAGCCATTCCTTGTATCCATGGCAGATAGATCCTTGGTTCTGGGACACACACCCCCGTACTAAAATCAGTCCGTGCACGGCAATGTAAAATAGCATGATGCTTGCACATAGCCTATGCTATTATCCCACGGGCTTTAGCTCGGCTTCAGGTGATGGATGATTCCAATGGGTTGTAAATGCTGTATAAATTTATCATAGGCTGTAAGTGCCATATAAATAGTTGTTACACTATTTTTTTAAAAAAAATAATGGCAAGAAGGGAAGTTCTGTGGCTGTTCTAGCTGGTGCAGTTTTTATGAAGAAAAAAAAAAGTTGATTCCAGATTGCCCAGCTCTGAACATGAGGAACCTTTGGGTACAGAAAGCTGGCAGAAATGGTGGTCCATGGTAGAATGTGAAACAGAAACAGGTAGGAGTGACAGGTGGCAGACCGAGTGGCAGCCAAGTCCTTACAGGGTTTCATATCGCTGGTTTAGGATATTGAACTAAAGAGCTGGCTAATTGGGCTAGCCTCGGGAGCCTCACAAGAGGCATCCAGTCCATCAGTCATCGCAGCAGCTAGAAGCCACATCAAGGAGAGGAAGCAGCATGGCTGGAGCCCCCCTCGCATCCCCTCCCCGCCCCGTGAGGAGCTGCCCAGCAGGAGCTCTAGATCTGAAGGTGTGGAGTGGAGGGGCCAAAACTCGCAGGGAAGGAGCCCAGCTGTGGCACCCAGATCATCCAGTGATAGGGTCTGCCTTCCAGGGTCCAGAAAAGGGCCCTCGGGACAGTGTGGATGCAGAGATACCCCACTGAGGAGTTAGGTCAAGTAGCCCAGGATGGCCCTTGCACATGCTGAGAGGGCTGACAGAAGCTCCTGAGGGGACTTTTCTATCTGGGATCCATGCGAAAGGAATAGCAAAGCTGGTGTGTGGGTGCCAGGGTAGGCGAGCGGGAAAGACCAGAAGGAGTTCAAGAGAGCGTTGAAGGGTAGGGTGCCATGGTGGGGGGGTCTGAAGAGCAACCAGGAGAGGGTCCCCTAAGAGCTGGACTCAGATGTTGCTCTGACTTTAAAGTTGGGTGGAAACTGTCCTGTAAGGAAGGAAAGTGGGTGGACAGGAGAGGAAGCGGGGAGGCGGGCCAGGCAGAGGTAGGCTGTGCTCATTGTCAGGGTTGCTGAGACAGACACTGCTTAATGCAGAGGCATAGCATTGAAGGAGAAGGACCCAGCCTGGCTGAGCCTCCCCTTTCTCTCCACCTTGAGGTCTGGAGCTTCGGGATGAATGGTGGGTGAGTGTTACCCATTGCTGGGCTGCTGGTTCATGGGTCCGGAGTGATGCAAACATCATTAGCCACTGGACGCAGGGTGCCCGCCTGCGGCGTGAATAGCTCTGTACGGGAAGACTGCCTGACAAAATGGCCTTCATAGCAGGCCGCTGGTGGGTCTTTACCCGTTAGCTAGTGAGAAAGTCTAGCAGGGCTTTTAACTTACTGTCTGTGGGTCACTTTGGGATGGTAGATTGAAAATGTGCTTGCTTTAGGTTGGCCATGTCTACTCTGGTCTAGGTAGGTTACTGACAGCAGAGCTGACCCCAGGCCCTGGAGCTGGCACCCCCTTTCTAGTCCTGACGTCTTAAAGGAAATAAGAAACTGAACTACTCACGTGTTGAGAATTTCTGAAACTTTTATAACTGCTAGTATGTGAGTTGGATATGTGAGATTTGCTTTTAGTAGACTCTGTTAGTTAAATGTCTGCATAAGAAACTGTATCCTTGTTCATGTAAAGTAGTTTCACTAGAGAGACTCATACCGTTACAGGGGGTGGAGACCTTTATTAAAATAAGGCTACTTTCTGCCTGGGCAAATGTTTGCCGGGCATGCTCCGTTGCACTAGCTGCTCCTTCTACAAATAGGTTCTACTTAGAAGGCAAAGCTGTGCCTTCAACAAGCAATTACCCGTGCTTTGGGCTGTTGACTGGTTAGTTGGTTCCCTTTGCTAGCCGTCACCAAGCTAATGGGCAGTTTCAGTGTTCCCATTTGGCTTCCATGGGGCAGGGCTCCAGACAGTGGAGAAACATGCGCTTGCCTTGATTGTCTCAGACACAAATGTGCATTTGATGGACAGAGCTTTGCCTGAAGGCTATGTCTGGAAATCGCACAGAATCTACTTGTTTCTACTGAACACACATTTCTTTAAAAAATGATTATGATTTATGATAGATAATTTTATTTTAATAACATATACTCTGATCAGCATAAAAGGAGCTTATGCAAGGGCCCTAAATTCTTTATATACATGCCCCACCCCCAAGCAAGGAGATTCCAACTGTACCTGCCCCTTGCAATCTGTTTTTAAAAATTGTGTGTGTGTGTGTGTGCGTGTTTGTGCGTGTGTGTGTGTGTGTGTGTGTGTGTGTGTGAAGGGGGAGGATATGTTTGTGAGGTCAGGACAACTTTTGGAAACCCCTTCATTCGCTCCATCTTGCTTTTGAAGCAGAGTCTCCCATGTTTCTGCAGACTTTAGGCCCTGCCACTGGCCTGCAAACTGTGTGCTCTCCTGTCTCTTCCCACCTCCCACCTCACCCCAGGAGCCCCAGGGTTAGATGTGAGCCACCTCTAGTTTCTCACCCAGGTGCTGGGGCTCAGCTCACACCTCCAGGTTGTTCCTGCCCAGCCACCTCGTGATCCCCCCCCCCGCCCTCGGAATCTCAAGGGAGGTTTGAGAAGTCCCCTGTCCTATACTCCAAACCAATTCCATTCTGAGGCGAGAGAGCCGGGAATGACCAGTGGGTGACTTTCTTAGCCAAGTCTGAAGCAATGCCTCCTGGGCTAGAAGGGGTTTGGTCTCAGTCAGGTATGGTAGCCTAGGCTTGTACGAAAGAGATGAAGCGGGAGGATTGTCTTTTGTTTGAGGAGACCAGGGCTATGCAGTGAACTGTGGTCCAGCTTGAGCTACAGTGTGAAACCCTGTGGGAGGGAAATGTGGCTGGGAGAAAGAGGCAATGCATAATTTAAATAGACACCGAGTAATTGGCCACTGGGTCCCGACTAAGCAGATATCCAGCCTGCCTGCTCCTGGATTTCTTCCAGTCCGTAATGGAGGTCAGGTTCTCTCTGCCCTGAGGCTCCCTTTCCTTGACAGTTTGTGTGAGTTTGAAGCCTAAGCAGAATGACTATCAACAGAAGTGTCCATGTCTTCGGGAAGTTTACTCTAAGGAAGGACCATCCTCTTCCCTTTTGCCCTTACATGCGGTCCCCAAGGGTAGACTTGTAGGCAAGTCCACATTCCACGGTGATTTGATGGTTGAAATGTTTTGGGGAACTGGAATGGCACTGCCGGTGTCCACAGCTTCCACTCCAAGGTTGAACATCAGCCATGTTTCTGCCTGTTTCCATCCCACATCAGTCTGGGTAACATACTGGAAATATGACATCTTGGGGGCGGGATGGGGGAGGGAGTTAGGAATCCAGGTAGTGTCAGGCTATTTTCACTTTTCAGCCAATTCTGGGGGCAAAGCCTTGTTCTCTCAGGCATACATCTTGGGTGAAGTTTCCTCTTCTGTTGTTTGGGCTCTGGTGTGGTGGGTTCAGTTTATCTGGACACATTTGGAACGCTACGATAATCTGTAAAAGTCCACATTCGCTAAGTGCAAGGCTTGGTGTAGCATTTATGCACTATTTCCGCAACTTTAAAATTCCTGACTGTTCACAAACAGGACACTCTATAGCCATGCTGTTTCCTTTCTAAATGTTTAGTCTCTCTTCCACCCCACAAGTCAGTCCACCACCAAATCTTGCAGCAATCTTCATAGCAGAAGCTATAACTGTTCCTGTGCCTACAGCTACAAGCTCTTCAATCCTGGGGACACTTACATAAGGTGACAGAAAAAGGCTTCGTGATAGAGCAGGAGACTGACTGCTATTGACTCAGGGTTTGCATCTCAGGCTGCGCCCTTTGTCTCTTTGTTTGGCTCCCTTAAAAATGGTGGCGAGAAAACACAATCTTGTCTTCAGTGCCAGTCAGCAAAGGGCTGGTGTGCTTCTGTGAATGCATTGCTCCTGTGCAGTGTGTGTGTGTGTGTGTGTGTGTGTGTGTGAATAGACCCCTTGGTGATGCATGTCTCGTGCACAGTCATTAGGACCCATTTTCAGAACTGTGGAGGAGTTCCCTTTGTAAATACTAATGACTATCAGAACCAGCAGATACTGAGGTAATGAGACCAGGAGTGATTCTGCTGTGTCTGGAAGCAGTAGCAGGTTTCCCATAGCAGTAGATGGTAAAAACGTGTCCTGTTTATCTGTATTGGCCAGGATTCTCTAAGGAGTAGAACTGATAGAATGAACACACACACACAAACACACACACACAAACAAACACACACACACACACACAGGATTATTAGAGTGGCCTACAGGCTGTGGTCCAAGTAGTCTCCTGACAGAAAGGCCAAGGATGCAGTGGCTAAGACTGGACATCTTTACACCATTCTGGTGCCAGAGTCCCAGGGAAGTCCTAGAAAGGTGCTGGTTTTCACTCCTCATTGGCATTCCAAAAGAGTGGTCCCTAACCCCCCGTGCACAGTGAATGGGTCAGGATAGATGAGGCTGCCGGTGAGGGTGAGGCAAGCTGGCAGGAAGCACAAGCTTCCTTCTCCCACATCCCTTCAAGAAGGCTGCCACCAGGAGGTGTGGCCTGGATTTAGCGTGGGCCTTTTCACCTCAGATGATCCAGATTGAGGGTGAGTCTCCCACCTCAGATACTCCAAGAAAATTCCTCACGGGTATGCCCAGCTGCTGGGGGGTTGAGTTAATTCCAGATATAGTCAAGTTGACAACCAAGATTAGCTGCCACCGTGTCTCTGGGGGAAACCAAATATGTCAAAATATAGGACCTGAAGAACAGCAGCACCAGGAACATCAGTACCACAAGGCTTGGTTGGCTTCCTGCTGTACGAAATTCAGTCTCTAGAAGTCCTGGCGTGGCCTGTCCACAAGGAGGCAGTGTGGTGTAGTGGGTAGGAGCACAGGTCTTTCTCCAGCAGGCCACATTCACCCAGCCTGTTCTAGTTCTTCTTCCTGTGAAATGGGGATGCTAATAGTAGTTTGGGGGGAGGGAGAAGAAGAGTGGATGACTTGGATCTAGCAAAGGTTCAGTGTGAGTTCCTGTATCAGTTTTCAACTCTGTGTAATGAACGTGTGAGTATCACTTTCAAGCCCGGTGTGACAACTCACACAGATGGTTGGTGAACTAACAGGGCATGGTCGTAGGATCCAGCAGTGGCTGAGCCTGGCACAAATCTGCATTCAGGCGTCATCTGTGTTTCACATGGAGACCGGCAAAGGCAGATTTCGTGTGGACTGTCACTGGGAGCCTCAGTCCTTTGATGGTTAAAGATGGGTGTGTTCTTGGGTCTCTCCACAACAGCTCAGAGTGGCTGCTGGCTTCCCTCAGAGCAAGAGAACATGAGGGTGGATGGAGCCCACCATGCCTCCTAATAGCAGCTCAGAGTGAGAGCCGTTGCCGCACTGTTCCAGGAGTGAGGTACAGATGCAGGTTTGATTTAGAATTTGCCCACTGTTCTTCTAATTGTAGAATTTCTGGCTCTTGAATAAAGGTGATGCTTACAAATGCCATAATGCAAGGCCACAGTGCTGGGAGATGGGTCCCGGGGACCAGAGACAGGCCACCTGGCAGCACCACAGTGAGCACCTTTGCTGTCCTGCTTACTTTCTTTCAGACAGTCCTCAGGAAGCAGCTCACTAGCCTCCAACTCCCTAGGTAGCTGAGAATGACCTTGAATTCCTGATCTTCCTGCCTCCACCTCCCAAATGCTATAATCACAGGTGCCCACCACCATACCCATTAGGTTGTTGGTTTTGATTTGATTTGTTTTTCCCACTACCCCCCATCCCCCAGGCCTCTGTGGAGCTACTGATGTTTAGAAATGTTTGCTAAAACAGGCTTGAGATAGAGCTCAGAATGTAGAACTCTCACTTGCCGTGCTCAAGGCCCCAAGTTCAAGCCCCGGCACAGAAAACAGGTGTTTATTAAGGCGTTCTTGTTTGGTTTTCTTTTGAAGTTCACCTTCATAAAAGAATGCCTCCGCGGCTTACATAAACTGCCTCGTTGACGGCTGTGGAGCTCCGGAGATTCGATGCCTGTCACCGAGTTTCTGAAAGGAGCGGGGAGACTGCGCCCGTTGGCGACCACAGCGCCCTGGCTCATCTCAGAGAATGGGCAGGCAGACCTGGTTAACTCCGAGGGAGAAACTGGACCCTGAGCAGCTCGGGAAGGCCCAGTACTTTTCCTCAGTTGCGCATCTTGACTGGCGAGGCATGAAATTCCCACCGCAGTCGTAATTAACCCACTAGAGAGGTATTTGAGGTTGGCCTGGATTTAGAATTAGAAGACAAAAAAATGTTATTTAATTTAGAGAGCTAATTTTGGAGTTTTTTCCACTCATGATAAGAAACAGCAGCTTTCCTTACTTTATCATGGCATTAGTGTGCCTTCCCAAATGCCTCTGACAGACTTCCATTTTCTCATAGCTCAGAGGCTCCGCGGCTGGTGTCAGGGTGGAGTTTCTCTGCGTGGCCTACAGATGGCGCCCTCTCACTGTATCCTCGGAGGGTCTTTCCTGGTGTGTGGGGACAGGGAGCGTCTGGGGCCTTTTCTGAGAACTTGTAAAGACATAAGGGCCCCGGCCTTGGACCCTGAATTAATTACTTTCTTAGAGACCTCATCTCCCAGTCCAGCCTGTGTTAGGGCTTCAGCATGTGGATTTGATAGGGGGGAAAGGACCCAAACAGTTAGGCCTAACCACCCACCTTTGCGTTTCTGGTTAATCTCTAAGACAAGTGCGTTATTAATGCCAGTTTGTGTAGTACGCTTTGTTTCCCCTTCTGAGAGCCTTGTGTGATGTGGGAGTGTCATATATCAATCTGTTGATTTCATTGGTTAAAATAAAGAAACTGCCTGAGCCCATTGATAGGCCAACCCTTAGGTGGGTGGAGTAAACAGAAGAGGATTCTGGGAAAGAGAAGCTGAGTGAGGAATCGCCATGATGCCCGCATTCCAGACAGACACAGGCTAGAATCTCCCCGGTAAGCACACCTTGGGGTGCCACACAGATTATCAGAAATGGGTTAGGTCGATATGTAAGAGCTAGCCAATAATGGGCCAGGCAGTGATTAAATGAATATAGTTTCCGTGTAATTATTTCGGGGCTTAAGATGAGCCATGCAGGCGGCCGGGTGAGGGGGAACACAGCCGGCCTCACAGCCACGCTGCTCTGTATTACTACAGATTGGCGCCGCGCCAACGTGCTAATGAACTCCACGTAAAACCTGAAAGGGCTTAAAAAGGACATAGAGAAAATTTAAGACAGCTTTTTGCTGTTTCTGGGTTGCGTGCCGCAAAGAAATTGTCCTGACTCAGCAACAGGAAAAAACTGGCTGTTTTAAATGCCGGCTTTCTGGGCTGTGCCGCCATTACGATTTCTGTCTGGCTCCGGTGGGAGACAGAGCTTTTGAATGGAGCATTTGGACTAAAGCTCTACGGCTTGCTTGATGGCAATGTGGACTGCTGTATGCCTGGAATTTTGCACAGCTCAGGGGCACCAAATGGCTCTGAGGCAGGAGAGGCTCAGCTCCTCCATGATGAACTGAGCTGGTCTCAAGCAGGAACTACCGTAATTACTGTGATAACAGCGCACTTAAGGTTTAGACTTTACAGGACACAGGCAGTACCGTATTACCCCTACATGGTGCAACTTAAGTTTTTAAGAAATGCTTAACATTTGAAGAAATGCTCCTGGATAATAAAAAAATTACAGATTCACAATAAAACAGATTCAGACAGACCACTAAATGAGTCACAATGTTGGATAATTGTACGTGGGCTTGAGAGAAAAAAATATATATATATATAGAGAGAGAGAATAAAGTTAATGCCTTTAAAATTAAAAAGGTAAAGTCTTTAAAGAGACAGAGTACAGAGAGTTAAGAGATTAAAAGAAATAAAGAAAAATAAGCCACGTAAAAATGGAAAATTCACAGAGAGTCTGGATTATGTACATTGTGTTTTCTTTAAAATTTTTGACTGTAAAGGAGCTAACTACAGAGAGTCATTTCATTATATGGGCTGCCAAGCTGAACCAGGATGGATATAAGGGTATTACGATTTCAAAATTTGGGTCTAAGGATATGATGCTTCGGAGAGGGTCTTCTTTTGTTTTCACAGAGGACCAGACCCTATGGATTGCATCTATTCCGATTTGGTATGATAGACCACGCCCTCCTGAAAGGTTGCTGTAAATACCCTCAAAAAATTACTTCACTCAACTGCCAACTGAGATGACCCTGACACACAGGTTATACCATGAAAGACCTAATTAACGACGCCCCCGTTCAGCAGGAAGCAGTTTGGAGAGAAAAACCTGCGCCCATGTTCCCAAATATTGTTTATAACTGTTCTTTTACATTTAAAGGGGGATATGATATAGATATAAATAATTTGCATTGGTGTGGATTTTAAGGTCAATTTTGTTATATGTATATGTATTTTTGATCTTGATTAAGGTATTGTGATTATGTAGTTCATTTTTAAAATGTAATGTATAATTAGGAAATATAGGTTGTTGTTAAATAATCATAAATAATAGTCAAGTTTGTAGTCATGTTATTTAGATTTTCTAGATATATATAGAGATATATTTCAATTAGATAGGCATTCTTCATATCTTTCAAAGACTGCAGAATATGGCATTTAAAATATTTTAATAACTTAGGGTTTTTCATGACAATGAGACACGTCTGCTCCTGGCAGCACTAATCTATTTCGAGAGGAAGATGGGCATTGAAGAGGATCCTTATGGAGCTTGATAGACATTTGGGCAAGAGACTGTTCTTGCCTGGACTGTTGCATAAACTGGACACAAAGAACCCACAGAGAGAGGACTGCTGAACTTGCCTAAAGGTGAGATGATCTTTCAGGGTTCCTGATTCATAAAAGAGTCTACGAGACATTCTGCAGGACGCAGGACACAGCAAAAAGTGACTGAACTGTCTTTGGAATTTCCTACTTGATAAAAATGTCTGCTGGATACTATGGGCCTGAAGGCCGAAGATGGATGCCCCACTGGTACAGAGGAACTTTGGGTGACTGTCCAGGCAGCGAGATGTCTCTGTCATTTCTAGAATTTGGATTTCTTGTTTTTTTAAATAGTATTATATACTTCTGGAGTCTTTGATGGAGTTAAAGAATGGATAGTTATAGTTTTCTTAGTTATGATAAAAGATAAAATAGATATAAATATTGTAACTGTAATTCTTACTTGATAACTGTTTTGCTATATGTAATTTTACTGTTAAAATGAAAGCCTTCCTTTTTGTTTAAACAGAAAAAGGGGAAGTGATGTGGGAGTGTCATATATCAATCTGTTGATTTCATTGGTTAAAATAAAGAAACTGCCTGAGCCCATTGATAGGCCAACCCTTAGGTGGGTGGAGTAAACAGAAGAGGATTCTGGGAAAGAGAAGCTGAGTCAGTAGGAGTCGCCATGATGTTCCCAGTCTCTGCAGATGCAGGCTAGAATCTCCCCGGTAAGCACACCTTGGGGTGCTACACAGATTATCAGAAATGGGCTAGTCTAGGTGCAAGAGCTAGCCAATAAGAGGCTGGAACTAATGGGCCAGGCAGTGTTTAAAAGTATACAGTTTCCGTGTAATTATTTCAGGGCATAAGCTAAACAATGCGGGCGGCCTGTGCCGGGGACACAGCCAGGCCGCCCCTATTACAACACTTGTGAAATCGTCCCATTGCTCAGGTGGTGTTCAGTGACTCAGGTCACACGGTGCTGGTCCCGCTCCTGCCCAGCTTCCACGCACTCAGAAGGCCTTGAGGCTCACCCTCTCACAGAGGGACAGTGATGCACGTGGAGGTTCCACGTGGGCGTTGCACGTGTCATCCACATCTTAACAACATCCCGGGAGTTTTATGAAGAAGCTGGTTTGTGCATAGGGTGCAGATTGGCATGGTATAGCTCCGTCACTGCTGGATTGACAGGGTACAGCTCTGTCACCCCTAGATTGACACGGTACAGCTCTGTCACCCCTAGATTGACACGGTGCAGCTCTGTCACCCCTAGATTGACACGGTGCAGCTCCGTCCACTCCTAGATTGACACGGTACAGCCATGTCACTCTTGGGTTGACACGTGCAGCTCCGTCACTCCTTTCACTGTGCCTTTCCCTTGCAGGGATGCGGTTGGTGATCCTGATGGGTCAGTCAGTACAGTGGCAGCCCTCATGCTAGTCATGTGCTCAAGCCCAGTAGTGCCTGGACGTTGGAGCCAGGCAGACCTGGGTCCAGCATTTCATTCCCACCCATTCGTGCGGACATTCATCAACAAGTGTTTATCAGGTCCCACTCACATTCTGAGCATTGCACAGCTCAAAACTCGCCGTGGGAGCCCAGACAACTCCCATCCTTCTCCTTGATTGCACAAAGACCACCGTGCTCTCTACCTAAAGTCCAGGAAAGTTCATGTAAGAGGGCCTACTGCTCCAGACAGTCATTGTCTCCCTTCAAACCTCAGGGCATAGGGAGGACGTGAAAGTTAATTTTGGATATTGTTCATGCCGTGCAAATGATGAACTGTTTGCTGGGTGAATTACTTTCTTGTCCAAACCTTGTCTGCCTCCATTTGAGCAGATTAGAGTCTCTGAGGTCATCTCTAGCTCCAGAACCAAAGTGCACTATTCTCCCTGTGGGTGCCATAGCTCGCTTGCTCCCTGCTCCCCAAATCCACAGGTTCAGTCAGACTTTCCCCAGTTAGAATCTGCTCAAGATGCGGTGTGTTCAGTAAGTTCTATCTGTCCTCTATCCAGGTCACCTACCTTCCATCCCCTCCCCCATCCATCCATCCATCCCCCAACCCTCCATCCATCCCCTCCCCCATCCATCCATCCATCCCCCCAACCCTTCATCCATCCATCCCCCCAGCCCTCCATCCATCCCCTCCCCCAGCCTTCCATTCATCCCCTCCCCCTTCCCTTCATCCCCCCAGCCCTCCATCCATCCCCTCCCCAGCCTTCCATCCTTCCCTCCCCCAGCCTTCCATCCATCCCCCCAGCCTTCCATCCTTCCCTCCCCCAGCCTTCCATCCATCCCCCCAGCCTTCCATCCTTCCCTCCCCCAGCCTTCCATCCATCCCCCCAGCCTTCCATCCTTCCCTCCCCCAGCCTTCCATCCATCCCCCCCCAGCCTTCCACCCCCTCCCCAGCCTTCCATCCATCCCCTCCCCCTTTCCTCCATCCTCCTCCCCCAGCCTTCCATCCACCCCCTCCCCAGCCTTCCATCATCCCCTCCCCCAGCCTTCCATCTACTCTCCCCCCCCCCCATTCCTCCTCCCCATGTCTTGTATTGTTAATTTGTGGCTAAAGGATGGTGACTCTAGACACTTAAACTTTGTGCCTTTAATTGATTTTGGAAATTCATGTAAAATTAATCTGATAATCTTGCACCAGTGAGGATTTAAGTGATCCCAGCCCTGGTCATTAAGTGGTCCCGCTGCTGTCTGAAGATTTGCCAAAACACTAGAATGACATTTGTTTAAAGTCTGACAGCGGAGAGTTTTCCAAATGTCAGGGCAGGTTTACCTTATTGAGAGGATGGCTAGTAGCTGTCTGTCCACCTTGTTTATGCTTATTGCCTGGGGAAATTAGTTCTTCTTCCTCCGTGTGTGTGTGTGTGTGTGTGTGTGTGTGTGTGTGTGTGTGTGTCTGTGTGTGTCTGTGTGTCTGTGTATGTGTGAAAGTCTCACTGTGTTGGCCAGGCTGCCCTCCAGCTCCCAACTCAGACAACCCTCTGGCTTCAGCCTTTTAAGTAAATGAGACTCCAGGTGGCTGCCACTACTCTGGGTGAGGGTATTCTCAGTGCACGCCTTCCCAGTTTGGGTGGCAAACTATAGAATTAGCAATTCCAAAACTAACTCTGAGTACATCGATTTAGCATTTTGTGACTTGTGTCAACTCTGTATGAGTGTCACCCTTTCCGATCTTTCTTATGACCTTCTAGGGGAGTTGCTGTTATCTGCTTATCTTCTAGACAAAGGTGACTTCTCTTTATAGAACAGCAAGCATCACTGAATCTCACAGTTCCTGCAGAGCCCATGGGAAGAAGTGTCCTATGACCCTCACCTTGCATTTGTCTGGGAAAAACGGAGACCCAGGTGACTCACCAGATGTGGGCAAACCTGGAGCCTCCTAGGGTGGGCAGCTCCATCATTTCTGGGTCCAGTAGAGACTTCTCTCCTATTCTACATAAAGGAGCTCAGGCTGTCTCCAGGCCACTGTTAAAAAAGCAAGGTACCCTGCCTGTGAGATTTGTACCTGTGCTGTTCAGTGGTCACCACCAGAGGGAGTAACTTCCTCTGGGTTCTCCTTGGATCCCCTGTTGACTTAAGACTGTTCAGGCCTGCCTTTCCCTTGAGGAAGCTGGGAGCAGTCATGCCCAAAACTGCAAAGTCAGATTTGTAATTTCAGCTTCAAAGGGGAGAGACACCATCCTATCTCCTAGCAGAAAGCAGGCCAGCAGGAAGCCCCTCCTGCTGCTGCCTTCCCTGCTAGGGGCAAGCTGGCTGCTGATTGGATGCTGAGGCAGGAGAATAGAGTTTGCCTGAAGGGGAACCCCTCCTAATGGAGTCATCCTGTTCCAACTGTTCACTGACACAGTTTAGGAAATTTCTTTCCAAAAACTTGACTTTTTTTTTAAAAAAAAAATCATATAAATAAGTAATCAGAATAAATAATTAGGACTTGATGTAGCTCCCTGGTAGGGCGCTTGCCTGACATGGGCAAGGCCTCGGGTTCCATGCCAGCACCATGACCCCCCCAATAAAATATCAGAGAACTCACTCGTGAAAATGTCCACTAGTTCAGAAACGCCGGGGCACTGTGAGCAGCATCCCGTGTCAGGTCGCTAACGTGAGTACTCTCAAAGGGAAAGCTTGTGTCCCAGGTGGTTCGCCAGAGCTCCGTGCTTAGACCTGCTCACTCGCATGGGAGAGAACCCTGTGACATCTGCCTGGACTGGGACTGAGATTCTGGGACGCAGGGGTGGGGTCAGCTTCCTTCCTGCTTCCTAACCTGTGGTTTTCAGGTAGGCATTGCCAGTGCTCTGTAAACCTTGGCAGCTCCTAAAAGCAGGCCCCGACCAGAATCCATCACAGGGCTGCCCTGCACTCCTGCAGGTGGCTGGAAGGTAATTCGGGCCCGTTTGAGAAGGCGTGTAGTTTGTAGTTTTTTTTTCTAGGTAAATCCAGGACGGAGCTTTGGGAGTGATGTGGAGTAAAGTGGGCTGTGGTAGAGCCCTGTGTCAGCAAGGAGTTTTGTACTTAGTGCAGAGGACGACCGCAGGGGACATGTGTCCTGCAGTGACGCTACTGGGGCCAGGTGATGTGCGAGTCCCCTCTGTGAATAAAGAAACCGCCTTGGCCTGTTGATAGGGCAGAACCCAGGTTTGCGGGCTGTGGAGGAACTAAACTGACTGCAGGGAGAAAGGAGGCGGAGGAAGAGAGAAGCCATGTAGCCCCACTGGAGCCAGACGGAACTTTACCCAGTCCCCAGTAAGCCACAGCCACGTGGTGATACACAGATTAATAGAAATGGGTTAAATTAAGATGTAAGAGTTAGCAAATAAGCTAGTGTTAGTGGGCCAAGCAGTGATTTAATTAATACAGTTTCTGTGTGGTTATTTTGGGGCTGGGCAGCCGGGAAACAAACACGTGGCCTCCTAACACCAGATGGGGTAGCACCTGGGATCCCAAGTGGCCCCGCTCTGCATGAGGAGAGTCTCTCTTAGTCGAAATGCTTGGGATCACAGGTGATTGAGGCCCCATCAGGAGCTTTTGTGTGTTTGGGATGTTTGCATAGCTTTACCAGTTGAACAGCCTTACAAATCCATTGAAAGCAGTTCAGATTCTCAGGTTAGGGGGCTCAACCAGGATTTGGTGAGAAAGCCACTGGGATGCTGTGGGAGCTACCATGGTGGCATTTATGATAGCATCGAAGATGGGAGCCACTTAGCAAATACTGACCGAGTTTTCGTCACAGCCCTCATTGTACTGATGGTGACTATGTCCCCCTGGTTCCTTGTGGTTCCGTGCTAGGCCACCATTGCGTGTTTGTTTCCTCATTTATTTCCTGACCCTTTGTTTCCCTACTAACTAATTAGTGCCAGGATTACTCCGGCAGGCGCTCCCACTTCCGGGGCTTCTTGGAACCCACCCTTCCTTATGCGTGAGTCCCTTCCTCAGCCAGCGCTGTCATCTCAAGGGCCACCCCACGTGGAAAGAAGAGGCTGAGCCCCCGAGACAAGTCACCAACTGCTGTCAGTGTCACTTGTGGGGAGCAACTTAGCTGCTGTGTGACAGCCTCCTGAGGGGCCACTGAGGGTGAGAGGGGCTAGTAGGAACATGGAGAACAATGCCAGGCGTGCTGTGTAACGTGCTCTGAGTTTGCTGTAATTAGTAGAGATGGCTGGGCTTGCTCTGACAGGCATTTAATAAGGGTCGTGTTGTTGTTTCTTTTTCTTTCTTTCTTCTTTTTTTTTTTTTTTTGTGGAGTAGTGGGAGTAAGACCACCACGAAAATGAAAAATAGCACTTTTCCCCTAGTAGGGTCTTACTGTGTATCTCCGGTTGATGTGAAACTTGATATTTAGACCAGGTTGGTTTTGAATTCGCCTCCTGAAAGCTGGGATTTGAAATTGTCCCAGCAAGTATGGCTTATTTAAGTCCATGAAATAGTAACCCTCATTTTCCATAGGACTACCTGCAGCTCTAAGGGAAGGAAGGTGTGTGTGTGTGTGTGTGTGTGTGTGTGTGTGTGTCTGTGTTGTACTGTCTTAATTACTTGTCATTTGGAAATACCTAGAATAAACTGCAATTTTGGTACTTTGGTATTTTGTTTTATTTTGGTTTGGTTTTCAAGACAGTGTTTCTCTGTATAGCCCTGGTTATCCTGGCTCTGTGTGTTAGGAAGACAAGGTTTTGCCCAGGGAGAACATGGAGAGGGGAAGAGGTAGAAGGGGAGACCACACAAAACCCGGAGACCCTGTGCACATTCTCGGGGGGGGGGCAGTTTAAATAGCCCGTGGGAGTGGTCTTGGCCTTGGGGGTGGTGTTACTGTTTGGCGGGCTTTCTCAAAGGTGGAGTTTGGATTGAGGCAACTCTCAGGAGAGGGAGCTTATGCCAGGAGCTGGGGTGAAGCCCTCAGCCAAACCGTCTGGACTCTTTGTATAAAGGGGTGTTAGGGAGCTGAGGTGATGCTTTCAACCAAACACCGTGAACTCAGAGATCTACCTGCTTGTACCGCCTGAGTGTTGAGATTAAAGCTGTGTGCCACCACCACCCACAGGACTTTGTTAAAAGGCTACTTACTGTGGACCTGACCTTTACTCAAAGTTGATAGCAACTTAGGAACTAAAGCACATTTAAAAAATAAGGTGCAGAGTACAGAGATATAGGGGCCCCATGAACTGTGATGTGGCAATCAATGAATATCGCAGATAACAAATCCTGGGCCGCTAGCACAGTCTGGAAACAAGCCTTCTAACTGAAAGATAAATGCTAGCTTTGTGGAGTTTTTCCGCCCTCTGCTCTTTCTCGTCCCGTTTCTTTCCTCTCCTTCTCCGTCCCTTTAGCAGACGGACACCTCAGAACTTCATCCTGCTGTATTCCCACCTCCCCCGCTGGCCTCCAGCTCCCAATGGACTATGGCTGGACATCCTTCACGTGTGGTCCTTGGAAGGCCAAACAGCTGTGACCCTTTTATCTTCGAATGCTGCCCTGGTTTGCAGGAGGCTGTGCCAGGGAAGGTGAGCCTCCATCATTGTGCGTGCTGGTTTCATAGTCTTCAAGGCCCTGCTGTGCTTTTAATTAAATGAGTCCGTCCTTTAAACTCCATGCTCACCTACAGCATGTGGCCCTAGTCACAGAGGCGCCTGGAGGGGCTAAAGAGTAGAAGAGGGCCCTTTGGCATAGTGTGGTCCATATTCGATTCTCGGGGTCCCCATGATCCATCCAGCTCCTTGAAGCGGGAGAGCACAACTAATCCAAGTTGAGTTCAACAGACAGCTGCCCACCAGCTGTTAGCTCTGCGCCATGCTGGCTGCTGGCTAGTTGGTAGCGCTAGGGTGGGATGTCTGGAGAGCCCAACTCATCCATACCTTGTGCTAAGTACCAGCCATAGGTTAGTACATTTAATTAGATCGCTTCGTGGGTCAAAGGGTAATTACAAAAGTAACCAAAAGAGAAAAATACAAGCATTCACTAAAACCCTACTTTGTCTTTTCCCCCAGTCTTCCTCAGAGGTGGCGTCTGGGGCATGTCATATGTTGTTTTTCATACATGTTTCAGAGTCTGGCAGGTGACGCATACCACATGCCATGTTTGCAGGCTGTAAAGTGCTGGTCATGACTTTAGCTGCCTGCCTTTTCGTGGGTAGGCCTGGGCTCTGCATTCTTTTGACTGCCTGAGGTTCCGCTGTGACAACCATCTTAGACCTGCCCTGTCCTTGGGGAGCGCCTTCCTGCTACACACAGTGTTGTGTCCAGCATCCCGTCACACATGTCTGTTTATGTGTGTGCATACATTTCTGAGGCAGGAGCCTCTGCCAGTTTCTCTCCATCGTACTACCGTATGGCTGTGTTTACATTGCCACCAGCCCTGTGGAATCCTGTCTTTTACCATTTTGGGTCTTTGACAGATGGGAAAGAATCCCTCCTTGCTTTAAGTAGCCTGTCCTTAACAGGGAACAGGGCCGGCCATATTAACAGCCTTCTTGGTCATTTGGTGCTTTGTCTCTACCAATTGCTTATGTTCACTGTTTTTCTGGTGAGCTTCTGGCCTGAGGCTAAGAATTTGTTAAGAGGGCTATTAATTAATTAATTTATTTATCTGTTTATTTATTAATTACAACTGACCCTCTGACTCCCTGGCGATGGCAGCCCCACAGAACCCTTTTCTTCTTTTCCTTTGTGGTTCAGATGCAACACTGCTGTCTCCATTGCGTGCATGCAGGGAGGCAGGGAGGCGGAGAGTGTTTCTTTGAGTGCTTTGCATTATTGTTCATTTTCTTCTTCTTTTTTCTTTCTTTTTTTGTTTCTCGAGACAGGGTTTCTCTGTGTAGCCTTGGCTGTCCTGGAACTCACTCTGTAGACCAGGCTGGCCTCGAACTCACAGAGATACTCCTGCCTCTGCCTCCCGAGTGCTGGGATTAAAGGCGTGCGCTGCCGCCACCACCACCACCACCTGGCAGTGCTTTGTGTTCTTTTTTTTTTTTTTTTTTTTTTTTTTTTTATATTTATTTATTATGTATACAACATTCTGCCTCGATGTATGCCCACACGCTAGAACAGGGCGCCAGATCTCAGTATAGATGGTTGTAAGCCACCATGTGGTTGCTGGGAATTGAACTCAGGACCTCTGGAAGAGCAGTCAGTGCTCTTAACCTCTGAGCCATCTCTCCAGCCCCAAGTGCTTTGTGTTCTTACTGTCGGCTTTTCTGTTTGCTTCAGGAAGGGGGTTGTTTGTATGTTAGCCATGACTTGTTCCTGCTCTGCCTACTAACACTTCCCCTTGAACATTTGAAATGCAGCCTAAATGGTGTTTATATGCATGTATCAGAACCCCTGCTAATGTCATGGTCCACGTCTGAGCCAGCTTTGTCCTGATTTTGTGACTGTGGCCGACTCTGTCTTTGTCACTTGTCCTTCCTTCTGTCACGTACGTAGACTTAAAATGTGTTCAGATAGAGCTGAGCCAGTGAGATGCTCAGCAGGTCCCGGTGCTGACCACCAAGCCTGACTTGAGGCCCATGCCCAGGGCCCACATGGTGGAAGGACAAAACTGACCCTGCACTCTGTTCTCTCACCTCCACACAATACACTCTCACACACACACCTTTGTCATGTGTGCACACGCATATACACATACACACTGACTACAACACACACACACCTTTGTCATATGTGCACACACATATACACATACACACTAACTACAATACACTCACACATACCTTTGTCATGTGTGCACACGCATATTCACATACACACTGACTACAGCACACTCACATACACCTTTGTCATGGGTGCACACACATATACACATACACACTAACTAAATAAATGTAATAAAAAGTGAGAACTCACTGTTCCTTATTTTGCTTTCCCGTAAGGGAAGTGTCTGCCCCATCTTGACTCTGTAACCCAGCTCTCATACCAAAGCCTCCTGCTGCTCCTCACTGGCCGAGTCCGTTGAGTGTTGGGACAACCTGATTTGACTTTTGTGGGTTTTTTTTAAGACTTTGGCATATTTCCACACATACAGAGATATCTCGTGGGCAGGACTCCAGTCTAAACAGGAGTCATTCAGGCTTTGTGGACGTTATCACACACATGGCCCAAGGCTGGCTTTGTAGAGTATTTTTATTGCATTCATGTTTCTGCATCAGCCCTTCACTCTGGTGTTGAAGCTTCCCTTGTGCTATGTGAGCATTCCAAAGGCTTTGGGTGAGGGGCTGTCAGTGTTTTAAATAATATAGCTTCTGTGTGATTATTTCAGGGTTGAGCATCCAGGAACCAACAAGTGGCCTCCTTCAACACAGGGAGGGTCAAGAAAGCCCACCCAGTGATGACCTCTCCCCAGGGAGGTCAGGACCACTCCCAGAGGCTATTTAGGCAGCCGCTCAGAGAATGAACACGTGGCCTCCGGGTTTTACATGGTGTCCCCTTCTCTCTCTTCCCCTCGCCATGCCTCCCAGGGCCACCCGGGAGCACTGCATTAAACATGAGCACCTTTATTTGGTCTAATTTGGTCTGATTGGAATTATTTGCATCGGCGGAGAGGCTCGTCCTAAGAAATATTCCTAACAGAAGGAAATAGTTCAGTGAGGGCGTGCCTTGAACTCTGCCCCTGTCTCCTGGTGTACACACATATTCACTCATCCCTTCCACTTCTCTTCCTCCGTTCCTTCCTCCACTCCTCCTCCCACCTCTCCCTTCCTCCCCTTCCTGGCTTCCATAAGGTGAGAGTCCTCTGTGCCCTTCCCCACCATGCACCGTGAACCTCTGAACCCGTGGCCCAAACTGACCTCTCTTGCTTTTTAAGTTGGCATTCTCAATCTCCCCCTGACTCCCTCACTCCCCCACCCCCGTGATGGAAGCGGGCTAACACACCATTCCTCCCAGCAGGCGGCAGAGCCTTCTGGCCAGCTAAGAAGCCAGACCTTGAGTGTGACAGGAACCCAGTCTCTCTTTCTCGGCAGCAGCCACCTGCAGTGCCCAGCTCTGGGCCTCACTGCCCACAAAGCGAGCTGTGGCACACGTGGCAGAACTGGTTTGATGGGAGGTCTCAGGCAGCTGGAGTCTGTCCTTCAGCAGCTGTTGCTCCATTAGCGAGCAGGGAGAAGCGTTGAGGGAGAGCTGCAGCAGTCAGTCTTTTCCCTTCCTCTTAGATGATCCTTCTGTTTCCCTCCTAGCACGTCCTCTGAGCTTTCCCAGTTCTGTGGGTGGAGGGAGGGTCACTGGATGGTATTGCACAGCCAAGAAGGAGGGGGACAGATATGGAACTCCATTGTCTTATTTCAGAGTTCAAATTCTTACCCCCCCTTGCATCCAGTCTACCCTGGTTTGTTCTGATCCCTCCTATTTCCCAATGAGGACCCTAAAGCCTGGGGGACATGCCCAAAGACTAAAACCTGCACCATTTTTTTCTCAAGCATTTGGCTGCCTCTGTCATTGTCCACTTCCAGTCCCTTGCACTGTGTCCTGCTCCGTGCCTCCTGTGTCAGTCAGTGTTAACTGTCACCTTCAGGAATCTAGAGTAACCTGGGGGAGGGTTCTCTGGGCTTGGCTGTGATTGCATTAACTGAGGTGGAAAGCCCCGCCCACTCTGGGTGGCACCATTTCACTGGCTGGGATACTTCACTTTGCAGCTGGAGAAAGGGAGCTGAGCAGCTGTTCCTGTGGATCCTTTCCTGCTTCCAGCTATGGACATATTGTGAGGAGCTGTTTCAAACTACTGTCGCCTTGACTACCACATCATGCTGAACTATACTGTGAACTGTGGCCCATAACAAACACATTCTCCCTTATATTGCTCTAGTCAGTGTTTGATCACAGAAAGAGAAATTGGGATACTCCCATATCACTGGGATACTCCCACATCACTGAGATACTCCCACATCACTGGGATACTCCCACATCACTGGGATAATCCCACAACACAGAGATACTCTCACATAACTGGAACACTCCCACATCACAGGAACACTCCCGCATCACTGAGATATTCCCACATCACTGAGATAATCCTACATCAGTGGAACACTCCCACATCACTGGAACACTCCCACATAACTGAGATAATCCCACATCACTGGAACATTCCCACATCACTGGAACACTCCCACATCGCTGAGATATTCCCACATCACTGAGAGACTCCCGCATCACTGAGATAATCCCACATCACTGAGATACTCCCACACGACTGAGATACTCCAACATCACTGGAACACCGCACAAACTGGGATACACCCACATCACTGGAACATTCCTGCATCACTGAGATACTCCTGCATCTCTGGAACACTCCCGCATCATTGAGATACTCGCACATCACTGGAACACTCCTGCAACACTGGGACACTCCCACACCGCTAGAACACTCCCACATCAATGGGACACTCCCATATCACTGGGACACTCCAATATGACTGAGAACTCCCACACCACTGAGATACTCCCACATCACGAGAACACTCCCACATCACTGAGAAACTCCCGCATCATTGGAACACTCCCGCATCACTGAGATACTCCCACATCATTGGAACACTCCTGCATCAATGGGACACTCACACATCACTTGGACACTCCAACATCACTGAGATACTCACGCATCACTGTGTGACTCCCACACCACTGAGATTCCCCAACATCACTGGAACACTCCCGAATCCCTGAGATAATCCCACAACACTGGAACACTCCCGCATCACTGAGCTACTCTACATCACTAAGATAATCCCATACCACTGAGATTCCCCAACATCACTGGAACACTCCTGCATCACTGTTATACTCCCACACCACTGAGATACTCCCACATCACTGGAACACTCCCACATCACTGGAACACTCTCGCATCACTGAGATACTCACACATCTCTGGGACACTCCCACACCACTGAGATAGTCCCACATCACTAGAACACTCCAACATCACCAAGAAACTGCCGCATCATTGGAACACTCCCGCATCACTGAGATATTCCCACATCACTGAGATAGTCCCACACCACTGAGATATTCCCACATCACTGGGACGCTCCCACATCACTGAGATACCCACACATCTCTGGGACATTACCACATGACTGAGATACTCTCACATTACTAGAACACTCCCGCATCAGTGAGATACTCCCACATCACTGAGATAATCCTGCATCACTGAGATACTCACACATCACTGGAACACTCCCGCTGCACTGAGATACTCCCACATCACTGGGACACTCCCATACCACTGAGATACTCCCACATCACTGGAACACTCCCTATCACTGAGATACTCCCACGACACTTGGACACTCCCACATCACTGAGATACTCCCACATCATTGGAACACTCCCACATCACTGCGATACTCCCACATCACTGAGATAGTCCCACATCACTAGAACACTCCTGCACCACTGAGAAACTCCCGCATCATTAAAACAATCCCGCATCACTGAGATACTCCCACATCACTGAGATACTCCCACATCACTGAGATATTCCCACACCAGTGAGATATTTCCACATCACTGGGACACTCCCACATCACTGAGATACTCCCACACCACTGAGATAGTCCCATATCACTAGAACACTCCCTAACCACTGATAAACTCCCGCATCATTGGAACACTCCCGCATCACTGAGATACTCCCACATCATTGGAACACTCTGCATCACTGGGACACTTTCACATCACTTGGACACTCCCACATCACTGAGACTCACGCATCACTGGGCTACTCCCACAACAGTGGAACACTCCCACATCACAGATACACTCACGCATCATTGAGATACTCCCCTACCACTGAGATTCCCCTACATCACTGGAACACTCCTGCATCACTGAGATACTCCTAGACCACTGAGATACTCCCACATCACTGATATACTCCCACATCACTGAGATATTCCCACACCACTGAGATATTCCCACACCACTGAGATATTCCCACAACACTGGGACACTCCCACATCACTGAGATGCTCACACATCTATGGGAAACTCCCACATCACTGAGATACTCCCACACCACTGAGATAGTCCTACATCACAGGAACAATCCCACATCACTGAGATATTCCCACACCACTGAGATATTCCCACATCACTGGGACACTCCCACATCACTAAGATACTCACACATCTATGGGAAATTCCCACATCACTGAGATAGTCCCACATCACTGAGATACTCCCACATCACTGGAACACATCCACATCACTGACATACTCACGCATAACTGAGATACTCCCACATCACTAAAAAAATCCCCCATCACTGCGATATTCCCACATCACTGAGATACTCTCACACAACTGAGAAAATCCTGCATCACTGGAACACTCCCACATCACAGGAACACTCCCACATCACTGAGAGACTCCCACACCACTGAGATACTCCCACATCACTGGAACACATCCACATCACTGACATACTCACGCATAACTGAGATACTCCCACATCAATGAACAGTCCCTCATCACTGAGATACTCCCGCATCACTGAGATGCTCCCACAGCACTGAGATATTCCCACACCACTGAGATACTCCCACATCACTGAGATATTCCCACACCACTGAGATATTCCCACTCCACTGAGATATTCCCACACCACTGAGATACTCCCACATCACTGATATATTCCCACACCACTGAGATATTCCCACACCACTGAGATATTCCCACATCACTGGGACACTCCCACATCACTGAGATACTCACACATCTATGGGAAATTCCCACATCACTGAGATACTCCCACATCACTGAGATAGTCCCACATCACTGAGATACTCTCACACAACTGAGAAAATCCTGCATCACTGAAACACTCACACATCACAGGAACACTCCCACATCACTGAGATACTCCCGCATCACTGAGATACTCCCGAATCACTGAGATACTCCCACAGCACTGGAAAACTCCTACATTACAGGGTCACTCCCACATCACTGAGATACTCACACATCCCTGGGTCACTCCCACAATACTGAGGTACTCCCACACCACTGAGATAGTCCCAAATCACTAGAACACTCCCACATCACTGAGATACTCCGGCATCACTGAGATACTCCCACATCACTGAGATATTCCCACATCACTGAGATACTCCAACATCACTGAGATATTCCCATACCACTGAGATATTCCCACATAACTGGGACACTCACACATCACTGAGATACTCACACATCTCTGGGACACTCCCACATCACTGAGATTTTCCCACACCACTGAGATAGTCACACATTACTAGAACACTCCCACATCACTGAGAAACTCCCATATCATTGGAACACTCCCGCATCACTGAGATACTCCCACATCATTGGAAAACTCCCGCATCACTGGGACACTCACACATCACTTGGAAACTCCCACATCAATGAGAAACTCCCACATCACTGGAACACTCCCACATCACAGGAATATTCCCTCATCACTGAGATACTCCCACATCCCTAGAACACTCCCGCATCACTGAGATATTCCCACATCCCTGAGATATTCACACATCACTGAGATATTCCCACACCACTGAGATACTCCAACGTCACTGGGACACTCCCGCATCACTGAGATACTCCCACATCATTGGAACACTCCCACATCACTGCGATACTCCAACATCACTGAGATAGTCCCACATCACTAGAACACTCTTGCACCACTGAGAAACTCCCGCATCACTGAGATACTCCCACATCACTGAGATACTCCCACATCACTGAGATATTCCCACACCACTGAGATATTCCCACATCAATGGGACACTCCCACATCACTGTGATACTCAGACATCTATGGGAAACTCCCGCGTCACTGAGATACTCCCACACCACTGAGATAGTCCTACATCACAGGAACACTCCCACATCACTGAGATACTCCCACACCACTGAGATAGTCCTACATCACAGGAACACTCCCACATCACTGAGATATTCCCACACCACTGAGATATTCGCACATCACTGGGACACTCCCACATCACTGAGATACTTACACATCTATGGGAAACTCCCACATCACTGAGATATTCCCACACCAATGAGATATTCCCACTCCAATGAGATATTCCCACACCACTGAGATACTCCCACATCACTGAGATATTCCCACACCCCTGAGATATTCCCACACCACTGAGATATTCCCACATCACTGGGACACTCCCACATCACTGAGATACTCACACATCTATGGGAAATTCCCACATCACTGAGATACTCCCACATCACTGAGATAGTCCCGCATCACTGAGATACTCCCACATCAATGAACACTCCCTCATCACTGCGAAACTCCCACATCACTGAGATACTCTCACACAACTGAGAAAATCCTGCATCACTGGAACACTCACACATCACAGGAACACTGCCACATCACTGAGATGCTCCCACAGCACTGAGATATTCCCACACCACTGAGATACTCCCACATCACTGAGATATTACCACACCACTGAGATATTCCCACACCACTGAGATATTCCCACATCACTGGGACACTACCACATCACTGAGATACTCACACATCTATGGAAAACTCCCACATCACTGAGATACTCCCACACCACTGAGATAGTTCTACATCACAGGAACACTCCACATCACTGAGATATTCCCACATCACTGAGATACTCCCACATCATTGAGATATTCCCACACCACTGAGATATTCCCACTCCACTGAGATATTCCCACACCACATCACTGAGATATTCCCACACCACTGAGATATTCACACACCACTGAGATATTCCCACATCACTGGGACACTCCCACGTCACTGAGATACTCACACATCTATGGGAAATTCCCACATTACTGAGATACTCCCACATCACTGAGATAATCCCACATCACTGAGATACTCTCACACAACTGAGAAAATCCTGCATCACTGGAACACTCACACATCACAGGAATACTTTCAGATCACTGAGATACTCCCTTATCACTGAGATGCTCCCACAGCACTGGAAAACACCCACATGACTGGGACACTCCCACATCACTGAGATACTCACACATCCCTGGGTCACTCCCACAATACTGAGATACTCCCACACCACTGAGATAGTCCCACATCACTAGAACACTCCCACATCACTGAGATACTCCGGCATCACCTAGATACTCCCACATCACTGAGATATTCCCACATCACTGGAACACTCCCGCATCACTGAGAAATTCCCATATCACTGAGATATTCCCACATCACTGAGATATTCCCACACCACTGAGATACTCCCACGTCACTGGGACACTCCCGCATCACTGAGATATTCCCACATCATTGGAATACTCCTACATCACTGGAACACATCTACATCACTGAGATACTCACGCATAACTGAGATACTCCCACATCAATGAACACTCCCTCATCACTGCGATACTCCCACATCACTGAGATACTCTCACACAACTGAAAAAATCCTGCATCACTGGAACACTCACACATCACAGGAACACTACACATCACTGAGATATTCCCACATAACTGAACACTCCCCCATCACTGCGATACTCCCACATCACTGAGATACTCTCACACAACTGAGAAAATCCTGCATCACTGGAACACTCCCACATCACAGGAACACTCCCACAAAACTGAGATACTCCCGCATTACTGAGATGCTCCCACAGCACTGAGATATTCCCAAACCACTGAGATACTCCCACATCACTGAGATATTCCCACACCACTGAGATATTCCCACATCACTGGGACACTACCACATCATTGAGATACTCAAACATCTATGGAAAACTCCCACATCACTGAGATACTCCCACACCACTGAGATAGTCCTACTTCACAGGAACACTCCACATCACTGAGATATTCCCACATCACTGAGATACTCCCACATCACTGAGATATTCCCACACAACTGAGATATTCCCACACCACTGAGATATTCCCACATCACTGGGACACTCCCACATCACTGAGATACTCACACATCTATGGGAAATTCCCATATCACTGAGATACTCCCACATCACTGAGATAGTCCCACATCACTGAGATACTCTCACACAACTGAGAAAATCCTGCATCACTAGAACACTCACACATCACAGGAACACTCCCACATCACTGAGATACTCCCGCATCACTGAGATGCTCCCACAGCACTGGAAAACTCCCACATCACTGGGTCACTCCAACATCACTGAGATACTCACACATCCCTGGGTCACTCCCACAATACTGAGGTACTCCCACACCACTGAGATAGTCCCACATCACTAGAACACTCCCAAATCACTGAGATACTCCGGCATCACTGAGATACTCCCACATCACTGAGATATTCCCACATCACTGGAACACTCCCGCATCACTGAAATATTCACACATCACTGAGATACTCCAACATCACTGAGATATTCTCATACCACTGAGATATTCCCACATCACTGGGACACTCACACATCACTGAGATACTCACACATCTCTGGGACACTCCCACATCACTGAGATTTTCCCACACCACTAAGATAGTCTTACATCACTGAGATATTCCCACTCCACCGAGATACTCCCACACCACTGAGATATTCCCACATCACTGGGACACTCCTACATCACTGAGATACTCACACATCTATGGGAAACTCCCACATCACTGAGATACTCCAACAACACTGAGATAGTCCTACATCACAGGAACACTCCCACATCACTGAGATATTCCCACACCACTGAGATAGTCCCACATCACTAGAACACTCCCACATCACTGAGAAACTCCCACATCATTGGAACACTCCCGCTTCACTGAGATACTCCCACATCATTGGAACACTCCGGCATCACTGGGACACTCACACATCACTTGGACACTCCCACATCAATGAGAAACGCCCACATCACTGGAACACTCCCACATCACAGGAACATTCCCTCATCACTGAGATAGTCCCACATCAGAGATAGTCCCACATCACTGAGATATTCCCACACCACTGAGATATTCCCATTCCACTGAGATATTCCCACACCACTGAGATACTCCCACAGCACTGATATATTCCCACACCACTGAGATATTCCCACACCACTGAGATATTCTCACATCACTGGGACACTCCCACATCACTGAGATACTCACACATCTATGGGAAACTCCTACATCGCTGAGATACTCCAACACCACTGAGATACTCCAACGACACTGGGACACTCCCGCATCACTGAGATACTCCCACATCATTGGAACACTCCCACATCACTGTGATACTCACACATCACTGAGATAGTCCCACATCACTAGAACACTCCTGCCCCACTGAGAAACTCCCGCATCATTGGAACAATCCCGCATCACTGAGAAACTCCCACATCACTGAGATACTCCCACATCTCTGAGATATTCCCACACCACTGAGATATTCCCACATCACTGGGACACTCCCACATCACTGTGATACTCAGACATATATGGGAAACTCCCACATCACTGAGATACTCCGACACCACTGAGATAGTCCTACATCACAGGAACACTCCCACATCACTGAGATATTCCCACACCACTGAGATATTCCCACATCACTGAGATAGTCCCACATCACTGAGATATTCCCACACCACTGAGATATTCCCACTCCACTGAGATATTCCCACATCACATGGATACTCCCACATCACTGAGATACTCACACATCTATGGGAAACTCCCACATCACTGAGATACTCCCACATCACTGAGATATTCTCACATCACTGAGATACTCACACATCTATGGGAAACTCCCACATCACTGAGATAGTCCCACATCACTGAGATATTCCCACACCACTGAGATATTCCCACTCCACTGAGATATTCCCACACCACTGAGATACTCCCACCTCACTGAGATACTCACATATCTATGGGAAAATCCCACATCACTGAGATAGTCCCACATCACTGAGATATTCCCACAGCACTGAGATATTCCCATTCCACTGAGATATTCCCACACCACTGATATACTCCCACACCACTGAGATATTCCCACACCACTGAGATATTCTCACATCACTGGGACACTCCCACGTCACTGAGATACTCACACATCTATGGAAAACTCCCACATCACTGAGATAATCCAACACAACTGAGATAGTCCTACATCACAGGAACACTCCTGCACCATTGAGAAACTCCCGCATCATTGGAACAATCCCGCATCACTGAGAAACTCCCACATCACTGAGATACTCCCACAACTCTGAGATATTCCCATACCACTGAGATATTCCCACATCACTGGGACACTTCCACATCACTGTGATACTCAGACATCTATGGGAAACTCCCACATCACTGAGATACTCCCACACCACTGAGATAGTCCTACATCACAGGAACACTCCCACATCAATGAGATATTCCCACACCACTGAGATATTCCCACATCACTGGGACACTCCCACATCACTGAGATACTCACACATCTATGGGAAACTCCCACATCACTGAGATACTCCCACATCACTGAGATATTCCCACACCACTGAGATATTCCCACATCAATGGGACACTCCCACATCACTGTGATACTCAGACATCTATGGGAAACTCCCGCGTCACTGAGATACTCCCACACCACTGAGATAGTCCTACATCACAGGAACACTCCCACATCACTGAGATACTCCCACACCACTGAGATAGTCCTACATCACAGGAACCCTCCCACATCACTGAGATATTCCCACACCACTGAGATATTCGCACATCACTGGGACACTCCCACATCACTGAGATACTTACACATCTATGGGAAACTCCCACATCACTGAGATATTCCCACACCAATGAGATATTCCCACTCCAATGAGATATTCCCACACCACTGAGATACTCCCACATCACTGAGATATTCCCACACCCCTGAGATATTCCCACACCACTGAGATATTCCCACATCACTGGGACACTCCCACATCACTGAGATACTCACACATCTATGGGAAATTCCCACATCACTGAGATACTCCCACATCACTGAGATAGTCCCGCATCACTGAGATACTCCCACATCAATGAACACTCCCTCATCACTGCGAAACTCCCACATCACTGAGATACTCTCACACAACTAAGAAAATCCTGCATCACTGGAACACTCACACATCACAGGAACACTGCCACATCACTGAGATGCTCCCACAGCACTGAGATATTCCCACACCACTGAGATATTCCCACATCACTTGGACACTCACACATCACTGAGATACTCACACATCTCTGGGACACTCCCACATCACTGAGATTTTCCCACAACACTGAGATAGTCCCACATCACTAGAACACTCCCACATCACTGAGAAACTCCCACATCATTGGAACACTCCCGCATCACTGAGATACTCCCACATCATTGGAACACTCCGGCATCACTGGGACACTCACACATCACTTGGACACTCCCACATCAATGAGAAATTCCCACATCACTGGAACACTCCCACATCACAGGAACATTCCATCATCACTGAGATACTCCCACGTCCCTAGAATACTCCCGCATCACTGAGATATTCCCACATCACTGAGATATTCCCACATCACTGAGATATTCCCTCACCACTGAGATACTCCAACATCACTGGGACACATCCGCATCAATGAGATACTCCCACAGCATTGGAAAACTACCACATCACTGCGATACTCCCACATCACTGAGATAGTCCCACATCACTAGAACACTCCTGCACCACTGAGAAACTCCCGCATCATTAGAACAATCCCGCATCACTGAGATACTTTCACATCACTGAGATATGCCCACATCACTGAGATATTCCCACACCACTGTGATGTTCCCACGTCACTAGGACACTCCCACATCACTGTGATACTCAGACATCTATGGGAAACTCCCACATCACTGAAATACTCCCACACCACTGAGATAGTCCTACATCACAGGAACACTCCCACATCACTGATATATTCCCACACCACTGAGATACTCCCACATCACTGGGACACTCCCACATCACTGAGATACTCCCACACCACTGAGATAGTCCCACATCACTGAGATATTCCCACACCACTGAGATATTCCCACTCCACTGAGATATTCCCACACCAGTGAGATATTCCCACTCCACTGAGATATTCCCACACCACTGAGATATTCCCACACCACTGAGATATTCTCACATCACTGAGATATTCACATACCTATGGGAAACTCCCACATCACTGAGATACTCCCACATCACTGAGATAGTCCCACATCACTGAGATATTCCCACACCACTGAGATATTCCCACTCCACTGAGATATTCCCACACCACAGATATACTCCCACATCACTGAGATATTCCCACAACACTGAGATATTTCCACACCACTGAGATATTCTCACATCATTGGGACACTCCCACATCACTGAGATACTCACAAATCTATGGGAAACTCCCATATCACTGAGATACTCCCACATCACTGAGATAGTCCCACATCACTGAGATATACCCACACCACTGAGATATTCCCATTCCACTGAGATATTCCCACACCACTGAGATACTCCCACATCACTGAGATATTCCCACACCACTGAGATATTATCACACCACTGAGATATTCTCACATCACTGGGACACTCCCACATCACTGAGATACTCACACATCTATGGGAAACCCCCACATCACTGAGATACTCCAACACCACTGAGATAGTACTACATCACAGGAACACTCCCACATCACTGAGATATTCGCACACCTCTGAGATATTCCCACATCGCTGAGATACTCCCACATCACTGAGATATTCCCACACCACTGAGATATTCCCACTCCACTGGGATATTCCCACACCACTGAGATACTCCCACGTCACTGAGATATTCCCACACCACTGAGATGTTCGCACACCACTGAGATACTCCCACATCACTGAGATACTCACACATCTATGAGAAACTCCCACATCACTGTGATACTCCCACATTACTGAGATAGTCCCACATCACTGAGATATTCCCACACCACTGAGATATTCCCACTCCACTGAGATATTCCCACACCACTGAGATACTCCCACATCACTGAGATCTTCGCACACCACTGTGATATTCCCACACCACTGAGATATTCTCACATCACAGGGACACTCCCACATCACTAAGATACTCACACATCTATGGGAAACTCCCACATCACTGAGATATTCCAGCATCACTGAGATACTCCCACATCACTGGAACACATGCACATCACTGAGATACTCACACATAACTGAGATACTCCCACATCAATGAACAGTCCCTCATCACTGCGATACTCCCACATCACTGAGATACTCTCACACAACTGAGATATTCCCACATCACTGAGATATTCCCACACCACTGAGATACTCCAACGTCACTGGGACAGCCCCGCATCACTGAGATACTCCCACATCATTGGAACACTCCCACATCACTGCTATACTCCCACATCACTGAGATAGTCCCACATCACTAGAACACTCCTGCATCACTGAGAATGTCCCGCATCATTGGAACAATCCCGCATCACTGAGAAACTCCCACATCACTGAGATACTCCCACATCTTTGAGATATTCCCACACCACTGAGATATTCCCACATCACTGGGACACTCCCACATCACTGTGATACTCAGACATCTATGGGAAACTCCCACATCTCTGATATACTCCCACACCACTGAGATAGTCCTACATCACAGGAACACTCCCACATCACTGAGATATTCCCACACCACTGAGATATTCCCACATCACTGGGACACTCCCACATCACTGAGATACTCACACATCTATGGGAAACTCCCACATCACTGAGATACTCCCACATCACTGAGATAGTCCCACATCACTGAGATATTCCCACACCACTGAGATATTCCCACTCCACCGAGATACTCCCACATCACTGAGATATTCCCACACCACTGAGATATTCCCACACAACTGAGATATTCCCACATCACTGAGATACTCCCACATCACTGAGATATTCCCACACCACTGAGATGCTCCCATAGCACTGAGATATTCCCACACCACTGAGATACTCCCACATCATTGAGATATTCCCACACCACTGAGATATTCCCACATCACTGGGACACTCCCACATCACTGAGATACTCAAACATCTATGGGAAATTTTCCCATCACTGAGATACTCCCACATCACTGAGATAGTCCCGCATCACTGAGATACTCTCACACAACTGAGAAAATCCTGCATCACTGGAACACTCACACATCACAGGACCACTCCCACATCACTGAGATACTCCCGCATCACTGAGATGCTCCCACAGCACTCGAAAACTCCCACATAACTGGGTCACTCGCACATCACTGAGATACTCACACATCTATGGGAAACTCCCACATCACTGAGATACTCCCACACCATTGAAATAGTCCTACATCACAGGAACACTCCACATCACTGAGATATTCCCACTCCACTGAGATATTCCCACAGCACTGAGATACTCCCACATCACTGAGATATTCCCACACCACTGAGATATTCCCACACCACTGAGATATTCGCACATGCCTGGGACACTCCCACATCACTGAGATACTCAAACATCTATGGGAAACTGCCACATCACTGAGATACTCCCACACCACTGAGATAGTCCTACATCTCAGGAACACTCCACATCACTGAGATATTCCCACATCACTGAGATACTCCCACATCACTGAGATATTCCCACACCACTGAGATATTCCCACTCCACTGAGATATTCCCAGAGCACTGAGATACTCCCACATCACTGAGATATTCCCACACCACTGAGATATTCCCACATCACTGAGATACTCCAACGTCACTGGGACAGCCCCGCATCACTGAGATACTCCCACATCACTGGAACACATCCACATCACTGAGATATTCACGCATAACTGAGATACTCCCACATCAATGAACACTCCCTCATCACTGCGATACTCCCACATCACTGGAACACATGCACATCACTGAGATACTCACACATAACTGAGATACTCCCACATCAATGAAGAGTCCCTCATCACTGCGATACTCCCACATCACTGAGATAGTCCCACATCACTAGAACACTCCTGCACCACTAAGAAACTCCCGCATCATTGGAACAATCCCGCATCACTGAGAAACTCCCACATCACTGAGATACTCCCACATCTCTGAGATATTCCCACACCACTGCGATATTCCCACATCACTGGGACACTTCCACATCACTGTGATACTCAGACATCTATGGGAAACTCCCACATCACTGAGATACTCCCACATCACTGAGATACTCCCACACCACTGAGATAGTCCTACATCACAGGAATACTCCCACATCACTGACATATTCCCACACCACTGAGATACTCCCACATCACTGGGACACTCCCACATCACTGAGATACTCCCACACCACTGAGATAGTCCCACATCACTGAGATATTCCCACACCACTGAGATATTCCCACTCCACTGAGATATTCCCACACCACTGAGATATTCCCACTCCACTGAGATATTCCCACACCACTGAGATATTCTCACATCACTGAGATATTCACACACCTATGGGAAACTCCCACATCACTGAGATACTCGCACATCACTGAGAGAGTCCCACATCACTGAGATATTCCCACACCACTGAGATATTCCCACTCCACTGAGATATTCCCACACCACTGATATATTCCCACATCACTGAGATATTCCCACACCACTGAGATATTTCCACACCACTGAGATATTCTCACATCATTGGGACACTCCCACATCACTGAGATACTCACAAATCTATGGGAAACTCCCACATCACTGAGATACTCTCGCATCACTGAGATAGTCCCACATCACTGAGATATTCCCACACCACTGAAATATTCCCATTCCACTGAGATATTCCCACACCACTGAGATACTCCCACATCACTGAGATATTCCCACATGCCTGGGACACTCCCACATCACTGAGATACTCACACATCTATGGGAAACTCCCACATCACTGAGATACTCACACATCTATGGGAAACTCCCACATCACTGAGATACTCCCACATCACTGAGATACTCCCACACCACTGAGATAGTCCTACATCACAGGAACACTCCCACATCACTGAGATATTCCCACACCACTGAGATATTCCCACACCACTGATATACTCCCACATCACTGAGATATTCCCACACCACTGAGATATTCCCACACCACTGAGATATTCCCACATCACTGGGACACTCCCACATCACTGAGATACTCACACATCTATGGGAAATTCCCCCATCACTGAGATACTCCCACATCACTGAGATACTCCCACAGTACTGGAAAACTCCCACATCACTGGGACACTCCCACATCACTGAGATACTCACACATCCCTGGGTCACTCCCACAATACTGAGATACTCCCACACCACTGAGATAGTCCCACATCAATAGAACACTACCACATCACTGAGATACTCCGGCATCAATGAGATACTCCCACATCACTGAGATATTCCCACATCACTGAGATATTCCCACACCACTGAGATATTCCCACATCACTTGGACACTCACACATCACTGAGATACTCACACATCTCTGGGACACTCCCACATCACTGAGATTTTCCCACACCACTGAGATAGTCCCACATCACTAGAACACTCCCACATCACTGAGAAACTCCCACATCATTGGAACACTCCCGCATCACTGAGATACTCCCATATCATTGGAACACTCCCGCATCACTGGGACACTCACACATCACTTGGACACGCCCACATCAATGAGAAATTCCCACATCACTGGAACACTCCCACATCACAGGAACATTCCCTCATCACTGAGATACTCCCACATCCCTAGAATACTCCCGCATCACTGAGATATTCCCACATCACTGAGATATTCCTACATCACTGAGATATTCCCTCACCACTGAGATACTCCAACATCACTGGGACACTCCCGCATCACTGAGATACTCCCACAGCATTGGAACACTCCCACATCACTGAGATAGTCCCACATCACTAGAACACTCCTGCACCACTGAGAAACTCGCTGCATCATTGGAACAATCCCGCATCACTAAGATACTTTCACATCACTGTGATACTCCCACATCACTGAGATATTCCCACACCACTGAGATATTCCCACATCACTGGGACACTCCCACATCACTGTGATACTCAGACATCTATGGGAAACTCGCACATCACTGAGATACTCTCACATCACTGAGATACTCCCACACCACTGAGATAGTCCTACATCACAGGAACACTCCCACATCACTGAGATATTCCCACACCACTGAGATACTCTCACATCACTGGGACACTCCCACATCACTGAGATACTCCCAAACCACTGAGATAGTCCCACATCACTGAGATATTCCCACACCACTGAGATATTCCCACTCCACAGAGATATTCCCACACCACTGAGATATTCCCACTCTACTGAGATATTCCCACACCACTGAGATATTCCAACACCACTGAGATATTCTCACATCACTGAGATACTCACACATCTATGGGAAACTCCCACATCACTGAGATACTCCCACATCACTGAGATGCTCCCACAGCACTGAGATATTCCCACACCTCTGAGATACTCACACATGCCGGGAACACTCCCACATCACTGAGATACTCACACATCTATGGGAAACTCCCACATCACTGAGATACTCCCGCATCACTGAGATGCTCCCATAGCACTGAGATATTCACACACCACTGAGATACTCCCACATCACTGAGATATTCCCACACCACTGAGATATTCCCACATCACTGGGACACTCCCACATCACTGAGATACTCACGCATCTATGGGAAATTCCCACATCACTGAGATACTCCCACAACTGAGAAAATCCTCCATCACTGAGATACTCTCACACAACTGAGAAAATCCTCCATCACTGGAACACTCACACATCACAGGAACACTCCCACATCCCTGAGATACTCCCGCATCACTGAGATGCTCCCACAGCACTGGAAAACTCCCACATCACTGGGTCACTCCCACATCACTGATATACATCCACAGTACTGGAAAACTCCCACATCACTGGGTCACTCCCACATCACTGAGATACTCACACATCCCTGGGTCACTCCCACAATACTGAGATACTCCCACACCACTGAGATAGTACCACATCAATAGACCATTCCCACATCACTGAGATACTCCGGCATCACTGAGATACTCCCACATCACTAAGATATTCCCACATCACTGAGATATTCCCACACCACTGAGATATTCCCACATCACTTGGACACTCACACATCACTGAGATACTCACACATCTCTGGGACACTCCCACATCACTGAGATTTTCCCACAACACTGAGATAGTCCCACATCACTAGAACACTCCCACATCACTGAGAAACTCCCACATCATTGGAACACTCCCGCATCACTGAGATACTCCCACATCATTGGAACACTCCGGCATCACTGGGACACTCACACATCACTTGGACACTCCCACATCAATGAGAAATTCCCACATCACTGGAACACTCCCACATCACAGGAACATTCCATCATCACTGAGATACTCCCACGTCCCTAGAATACTCCCGCATCACTGAGATATTCCCACATCACTGAGATATTCCCACATCACTGAGATATTCCCTCACCACTGAGATACTCCAACATCACTGGGACACATCCGCATCAATGAGATACTCCCACAGCATTGGAAAACTACCACATCACTGCGATACTCCCACATCACTGAGATAGTCCCACATCACTAGAACACTCCTGCATCACTGAGAATGTCCCGCATCATTGGAACAATCCCGCATCACTGAAAAACTCCCACATCACTGAGATACTCCCACATCTTTGAGATATTCCCACACCACTGAGATATTCCCACATCACTGGGACACTCCCACATCACTGTGATACTCAGACATCTATGGGAAACTCCCACATCTCTGATATACTCCCACACCACTGAGCTAGTCCTACATCACAGGAACACTCCCACATCACTGAGATATTCCCACACCACTGAGATATTCCCACATCACTGGGACACTCCCACATCACTGAGATACTCACACATCTATGGGAAACTCCCACATCACTGAGATACTCCCACATCACTGAGATAGTCCCACATCACTGAGATATTCCCACACCACTGAGATATTCCCACTCCACCGAGATACTCCCACATCACTGAGATATTCCCACACCACTGAGATATTCCCACACAACTGAGATATTCCCACATCACTGAGATACTCCCACATCACTGAGATATTCCCACACCACTGAGATGCTCCCATAGCACTGAGATATTCCCACACCACTGAGATACTCCCACATCATTGAGATATTCCCACACCACTGAGATATTCCCACATCACTGGGACACTCCCACATCACTGAGATACTCAAACATCTATGGGAAATTTTCCCATCACTGAGATACTCCCACATCACTGAGATAGTCCCGCATCACTGAGATACACTCACACAACTGAGAAAATCCTGCATCACTGGAACACTCACACATCACAGGACCACTCCCACATCACTGAGATACTTCCGCATCACTGAGATGCTCCCACAGCACTCGAAAACTCCCACATAACTGGGTCACTCGCACATCACTGAGATACTCACACATCTATGGGAAACTCCCACATCACTGAGATACTCCCACACCATTGAAATAGTCCTACATCACAGGAACACTCCACATCACTGAGATATTCCCACTCCACTGAGATATTCCCACAGCACTGAGATACTCCCACATCACTGAGATATTCCCACACCACTGAGATATTCCCACACCACTGAGATATTCGCACATGCCTGGGACACTCCCACATCACTGAGATACTCAAACATCTATGGGAAACTGCCACATCACTGAGATACTCCCACACCACTGAGATAGTCCTACATCTCAGGAACACTCCACATCACTGAGATATTCCCACATCACTGAGATACTCCCACATCACTGAGATATTCCCACACCACTGAGATATTCCCACTCCACTGAGATATTCCCAGAGCACTGAGATACTCCCACATCACTGAGATATTCCCACACCACTGAGATATTCCCACATCACTGAGATACTCCAACGTCACTGGGACAGCCCCGCATCACTGAGATACTCCCACATCACTGGAACACATCCACATCACTGAGATATTCACGCATAACTGAGATACTCCCACATCAATGAACACTCCCTCATCACTGCGATACTCCCACATCACTGGAACACATGCACATCACTGAGATACTCACACATAACTGAGATACTCCCACATCAATGAAGAATCCCTCATCACTGCGATACTCCCACATCACTGAGATACTCTCACACAACTGAGATATTCCCACATCACTGAGATATTCCCACACCACTGAGATACTCCAACGTCACTGTGACAGCCCCGCATCACTGAGATACTCCCACATCATTGGAACACTCCCACATCACTGCTATACTCCCACATCACTGAGATAGTCCCACATCACTAGAACACTCCTGCACCACTGAGAATCTCCCGCATCATTGGAACAGTCCCGCATCACTGAGAAACTCCCACATCACTGAGATACTCCCACATCTTTGAGATATTCCCACACCACTGAGATATTCCCACATCACTGGGACACTCCCACATCACTGTGATACTCAGACATCTATGGGAAACTCCCACCTCTCTGATATACTCCCACACCACTGAGATAGTCCTACATCACAGGAACACTCCCACATCACTGAGATATTCCCACACCACTGAGATATTCCCACATCACTGGGACACTCCCACATCACTGAGATACTCACACATCTATGGGAAACTCCCACATCACTGAGATACTCCCACATCACTGAGATAGTCCCACATCACTGAGATATTCCCACACCACTGAGATATTCCCACTCCACCGAGATACTCCCACATCACTGAGATATTCCCACAACTCTGAGATATTCCCACACAACTGAGATATTCCCACATCACTGAGATACTCCCACATCACTGAGATATTCCCACACCATCGAGATGCTCCCATAGCACTGAGATATTCCCACACCACTGAGATACTCCCACATCACTGAGATATTCCCACACCACTGAGATATTCCCACATCACTGGGACACTCCCACATCACTGAGATACTCACACATCTATGGGAAATTTTCCCATCACTGAGATACTCCCACATCACTGAGATAGTCCCGCATCACTGAGATACTCTCACACAACTGAGAAAATCCTGCATCACTGGAACACTCACACATCACAGGAACACTCCCACATCACAGAGATACTCCCGCATCACTGAGATGCTCCCACAGCACTCGAAAACTCCCACATAACTGGGTCACTCGCACATCACTGAGATACTCACACATCTATGGGAAACTCCCACATCACTGAGATACTCCCACACCATTGAAATAGTCCTACATCACAGGAACACTCCACATCACTGAGATATTCCCACTCCACTGAGATATTCCCACAGCACTGAGATACTCCCACATCACTGAGATATTCCCACACCACTGAGATATTCCCACACCACTGAGATATTCGCACATGCCTGGGACACTCCCACATCACTGAGATACTCAAACATCTATGGGAAACTGCCACATCACTGAAATACTCCCACACCACTGAGATAGTCCTACATCTCAGGAACACTCCATATCACTGAGATATTCCCACATCACTGAGATACTCCCACATCACTGAGATATTCCCACACCACTGAGATATTCCCACTCCACTGAGATATTCCCACAGCACTGAGATACTCCCACATCACTGAAATATTCTCACACCACTGAGATATTCCCACATCACTGAGATACTCTCACATCACTGAGATAGTCCCGCATCACTGAGATACTCCCACATCACTGGAACACATCCACATCACTGAGATATTCACGCATAACTGAGATACTCCCACATCAATGAACACTCCCTCATCACTGTGATACTCCCACATCACTGAGATACTCTCACACAACTGAGAAAATTCTGCATCATTGGAACACTCACACATCACAGGAACACTGCCACATCACTGAGATACTCCCGCATCACTGAGATGCTCCCACAGCACTGAGATATTCCCACACAACTGAGATATTCGCACACCTCTGAGATATTCCCCCATGCCGGGAACACTCCCACATCACTGAGATACTCACACATCTATGGGAAACTCCCACATCACTGAGATACTCCCGCATCACTGAGATGCTCCCACATCACTGGAACAAATCCACATCACTGAGATACTCACACATCTATGAGAAATTCCCACATCACTGAGATACTCCCACACAACTGAGAAAATCCTCCATCACTGAGATACTCTCACACAACTGAGAGAATCCTCCATCACTGGAACACTCACACACCACAGGAACACGCCCACATCCCTGAGATACTCCCGCATCACTGAGATGCTCCCACAGCACTGGAAAACTCCCACATCACTGGGTCACTCCCACATCACTGAGATACTCCCCCAGTACTGGAAAACTCCCACATCACTGGGTCACTCCCACATCACTGAGATACTCACACATCCCTGGGTCACTCCCACAATATTGAGATACTCCCACACCACTGAGATAGTCCCACATCAATAAAACACTCCCACATCACTGAGATACTCCGGCATCACTGAGATACTCCCACATCACTGAGATATTCCTACATCACTGAGATATTCCCACACCACTGAGATATTCCCACATCACTTGGACACTCACACATCACTGAGATACTCACACATCTCAGGGACACTCCCACATCACTGAGATTTTCCCACAACACTGAGATAGTCCCACATCACTAGAACACTCCCACATCACTGAGAAACTCCCACATCATTGGAACACTCCCGCATCACTGAGATACTCCCACATCATTGGAACACTCCCGCATCACTGGGACACTCACACATCACTTGGACACTCCCACATCAATGAGAAATTCCCACATCACTGGAACACTCCCCCATCACAGGAACATTCCCTCATCACTGAGATACTCCCACATCCCTAGAATACTCCCGCATCACTGAGATATTCCCACATCACTGAGATATTCCCTCACCACTGAGATACTCCAACATCACTGGGACACTCCTGCATCACTGAGATACTCCCACAGCATTGGAAAACTCCCACATCACTGCGATACTCCCATATCACTGAGATAGTCCCACATCACTAGAACACTCCTGCACCACTGAGAAACTCCCGCATCATTGGAACAATCCCGCATCACTGAGATACTTTCACATCACTGAGATACTCCCACATCACTGAGATATTCCCACACCACTGAGATATTCCCACATCACTGGGACACTCCCACATCACTGTGATACTCAGACATCTATGGGAAATTCCCACATCACTGAGATACTCCCGCATCACTGAGATGCTCCCACAGCACTGAGATATTCCCACACCACTGGGACACTCCCACATCACTGTGATACTCAGACATCTATGGGAAACTCCCACATCACTGAGGTATTCCCACATCACTGAGATACTCCGACACACTGAGATAGTCCTACATCACAAGAACACTCCCACATCACTGAGATATTCCCACACCACTGAGATACTCCCACATCACTGGGACACTCCCACATCACTGAGATATTCCCACACCACTGAGATAGTCCCACATCACTGAGATATTCCCACACCATTGAGATATTCCCACTCCACTGAGATATTCCCACACCCCTGAGATATTCCCACTCCACTGAGATATTCTCACATCACTGAGATACTCACACATCTATGGGAAACTCCCACATCACTGAGATACTCGCACATCACTGAGATAGTCCCACATCACTGAGATATTCCCACACCACTGAGATATTCTCACATCACAGGGACACTCCCACATCACTAAGATACTCACACATCTATGGGAAACTCCCACATCACTGAGATATTCCCGCATCACTGAGATACTCCCACATCACTGGAACACATGCACATCACTGAGATACTCACACATAACTGAGATACTCCCACATCAATGAACAGTCCCTCATCACTGCGATACTCCCACATCACTGAGATACTCTCACACAACTGAGATATTCCCACATCACTGAGATATTCCCACACCACTGAGATACTCCAACGTCACTGGGACAGCCCCGCATCACTGAGATACTCCCACATCATTGGAACACTCCCACATCACTGCTATACTCCCACATCACTAGAACACTCCTGCATCACTGAGAATGTCCCGCATCATTGGAACAATCCCGCATCACTGAGAAACTCCCACATCACTGAGATACTCCCACATCTTTGAGATATTTCCACACCACTGAGATATTCCCACATCACTGGGACACTCCCACATCACTGTGATACTCAGACATCTATGGGAAACTCCCACATCTCTGATATACTCCCACACCACTGAGATAGTCCTACATCACAGGAACACTCCCACATCACTGAGATATTCCCACACCACTGAGATATTCCCACATCACTGGGACACTCCCACATCACTGAGATACTCACACATCTATGGGAAACTCCCACATCACTGAGATACTCGCACATCACTGAGATAGTCCCACATCACTGAAATATTCCCACACCACTGAGATATTCCCACTCCACCGAGATACTCCCACATCACTGAGATATTCCCACACCACTGAGATATTCCCACTCCACCGAGATACTCCCACATCACTGAGATATTCCCACACCACTGAGATATTCCCACACAACTGAGATATTCCCACATCACTGTGATACTCCCACATCACTGAGATATTCCCACACCACTGAGATGCTCCCATAGCACTGAGATATTCCCACACCACTGAGATACTCCCACATCACTGAGATATTCCCACCTCACTGAGATATTCCCACATCACTGGGACACTCCCACATCACTGAGATACTCAAACATCTATGGGAAATTTTCCCATCACTGAGATACTCCCACATCACTGAGATAGTCCCGCATCACTGAGATACTCTCACACAACTGAGAAAATCCTGCATCACTGGAACACTCACACATCACAGGACCACTCCCACATCACTGAGATACTCCCGCATCACTGAGATGCTCCCACAGCACTCGAAAACTCCCACATAACTGGGTCACTCGCACATCACTGAGATACTCACACATCTATGGGAAACTCCCACATCACTGAGATACTCCCACACCATTGAAATAGTCCTACATCACAGGAACACTCCACATCACTGAGATATTCCCACTCCACTGAGATATTCCCACAGCACTGAGATACTCCCACATCACTGAGATATTTCCACACCACTGAGATATTCCCACACCACTGAGATATTCCCACATGCCTGGGACACTCCCACATCACTGAGATACTCAAACATCTATGGGAAACTGCCACATCACTGAGATACTCCCACACCACTGAGATAGTCCTACATCTCAGGAACACTCCACATCACTGAGATATTCCCACATCACTGAGATACTCCCACATCACTGAGATATTCCCACACCACTGAGATATTCCCACTCCACTGAGATATTCCCAGAGCACTGAGATACTCCCACATCACTGAGATATTCCCACACCACTGAGATATTCCCACATCACTGAGATACTCCAACGTCACTGGGACAGCCCCGCATCACTGAGATACTCCAACATCACTGGAACACATCCACATCACTGAGATATTCACGCATAACTGAGATACTCCCACATCAATGAACACTCCCTCATCACTGCGATACTCCCACATCACTGGAACACATGCACATCACTGAGATACTCACACATAACTGAGATACTCCCACATCAATGAAGAGTCCCTCATCACTGCGATACTCCCACATCACTGAGATACTCTCACACAACTGAGATATTCACACATCACTGAGATATTCCCACACCACTGAGATACTCCAACGTCACTGTGACAGCCCCGCATCACTGAGATACTCCCACATCATTGGAACACTCCCACATCACTGCTATACTCCCACATCACTGAGATAGTCCCACATCACTAGAACACTCCTGCACCACTGAGAATCTCCCGCATCATTGGAACAATCCCGCATCACTGAGAAACTCCCACATCACTGAGATACTCCCACATCTTTGAGATATTCCCACACCACTGAGATATTCCCACATCACTGGGACACTCCCACATCACTGTGATACTCAGACATCTATGGGAAACTCCCACATCTCTGATATACTCCCACACCACTGAGCTAGTCCTACATCACAGGAACACTCCCACATCACTGAGATATTCCCACACCACTGAGATATTCCCACATCACTGGGACACTCCCACATCACTGAGATACTCACACATCTATGGGAAACTCCCACATCACTGAGATACTCCCACATCACTGAGATAGTCCCACATCACTGAGATATTCCCACACCACTGAGATATTCCCACTCCACCGAGATACTCCCACATCACTGAGATATTCCCACACCACTGAGATATTCCCACACAACTGAGATATTCCCACATCACTGAGATACTCCCACATCACTGAGATATTCCCACACCACTGAGATG
>CAWTZC010001520.1:0-56576 GCA_963919715.1 Microtus obscurus | reverse complement strand
ATTCTCTGAAGCCCAGCCTGAGCCCAGGCATGTGAGCTCCTAACTCAACCTCTCTCCTGAGCATTTGGGACACAGGTGCGCCACACCCTGAGCACACCACTCCAAGCCCACACCACACCCACGGCCATACCACACCCAGCTAAACTTTTTTTTTTCATTCTAAACTGTGCTAGACTTGGTAAGTGTCGAGTTTCATCCCTGTCGCTGGGATAAAACACCCCAGCTAAGACAACTTAAGGAGAAAGTGTTTGTTTGGGTTCCAGGTCCAGGCTCCAGTGCATTTCTGAAGGGAAGCCATGGCATGAACCTGCAACAGCAAATCACATCCAGTGGGGAGGAGAAAGCAGACACAGCCTGCCCACTGCTCAGCTTGCTGCCTCTCCTCTATCCCTTTATGAACCCACAGAACCTTATGGTCCACTTTCAGGCTGAGGTTTCCATGACAATCCCCTTCGGACACCCCCTCAGGCCTACCTGAGCTGGGTAACCCTCACTGCCACTCTCTTCCCAGGTGACTCTGCATTGTGCCGAGGGTGACAACGACATCACAGTAAGTAAGACACATCATTTTATTAATTCACTTAGCAAACGTTACTGGGACCCTATACGTGTTCAGAACATCCTAGGCTATACAAATCATAATTTAGATAAGCATTGTATCTTCATCAAGCTTTCCTGCTAGAGGACAGAGAACATGCAAGAGATATTTAAATCTGTGGTCATTTTCTTCCTTATACTCTCACTACTACCATAATGCATGTTTTATACCAGGCATGAAGCTTACCAATAAAGTGGAGAAAACAGATATCATTAATAATACATATGTTTAAAATTTTGCATTTTTAGTGTATACAACATAACAATATTACTACATGTTACGATCATATTTCCATATTCCTGTATAATGTGTGAACATATTTTCATATGTCACATTGCATATAGTATATTCAGGTCCTGTAGCTATAACTGTGTTGCTATATATTTTAAATATTATCTATGTAATATTAAATATTATGTATCACTCCTATTACTGTATATGCAAACATTTTAGTTTTATGCATATAGTTACCTATCATATGTTAGACATGTGTGTTTTCTGCTATACACAACCACACCACATTTGTGTGTGTGGAAACACTCCCTCCATTCACTAGCTTGGGTTCTGAGAAGATGAACTACTTCACCATTTTCTCTCTCACTTTAAATACTAAAAACGCCATACCCTATTCTCACTTCCAATTCCTCTAAGATTGAAGCAAACACAAAGAATTTCCCCAACCCCAAAACTCTGCCCCGCTCTCACACCACACTACTCTCTAACCCTTGTCCTGGGAGCAATACAGGGCATACACCACCATCTCTCCAGGTCAATGCATGGGTGTAATCCCAGGCCAGGCAAGGCCAGCACAGGGAGCTTCCAAGAATGCAAAACAGGATGGCTAATCTGAATTCTCAAATTGATGGGATTTAAAATCACCATGGGAACAGAGCTCTTGGTGAATCCATGAGAGGTTGTATAGATTAGATTATCTGAGACCAAAAGGCCCACCCTAATTGTAAGTAGCACCATTCCAGGGTCCCCAATTTCCTAAAAAAGAGAAAGGGGTTGAAGCTTCAGCATCCCTCCCTTTCTCCCTCCCTCCCTCCCTCCCTCCCTCCCTCCCTCCCTCCCTCCCTCCCTCCTTCCCTCCTTTCTTCCTTCTCTCTCTCTCTCTCTCTCTCTCTCTCTCTCTCTCTCTCTCTCCCTCTCTCTTTCTCCCCCTCTCTCTCCCTCTCTCTCTCTCTCTCCTGCTGATGCAATGTGACCCGCTGCCTCACACCCCTCCTGTAGTAACTTCCCCACCAGGTTGGACCACATACCCTAAAACTGAAAGCCAAGACAAGTCCTTCCTCCTTTAAGTCCACTCCTTATCAAAATACCAGGTATTTTGATTAGCTAGTGCAGGTCAGCTGCCTGAGGAGAAGAAGATGGACTGAGTCACTGTGGGTGCATCGAGTCACAACCTGGAGAACGCCAAGCTGAGAAAGGAAAGAACTGACCTGGACCCAGACTGCACTACGGTACTCCCTCCCTAGAAGCCAGCCAGAGGGCAAGAGCTTCTCACATTATCAAAAGACCATTCTACAGAAGGAAAGTAGTCTCTGAACAGAAGAGCAAGTGTAAGAATCCCTTCCATCCTAAGTCTCCTTCTCAGGCACTGATTGGACATTGTGTCAAGCTCCCACAGCATCTCAGAAGGAAGCTATTTAATGTCAGAGAGCTTGGGGGATTTCCTCCCAGCCACAGCGAGAAATGAAGCTCACACAAAGTCTGTCTGGCTTTCCCAGATGCATGGGTACGTGTGACTCTGAGACGGGATGACTATCTTAGCTCAGAATCAAGGGACATTATGAACAATGCATTCACTGAACATGCCAGGTTACTGACTTTCTGGAGACAGGCTCAAAATGACCCCCACAGACAGCCCTACTTTTGGGTAGTCTGAGGCCTGGTTGGCTGTATTCTTGCCTTTGCCTCCTGTGAGATGCTCTTCATCCTTTATTTAAACCATTTCCTGTGGTGAATCGCTCAAAAAGTATACACCTACCTTTGGATGGTGTCTTAGGGTTTCTCTTGCTGTGAAAAGGCACCATGACCATGATCATTTTTTAAATATTTATTTATTTATGTATAGTGTTCTGCCTGCACATATGCCTGCATGGTAGGATAGAGTATCAGATCTCATTATAGATGGTTGTGAGTCACCATGTGGTTGCTGGGAATCTAACTCAAGACCTTTGGAAGACCAGCAAGTGCTCTTAACCTCTGAGCCATCTCTCCAGCCTCCCCCCATGGCAACTCTTCCGAAGGAAAACATTTAATTGAGGTGGTGGCTTACAGTTCAGAAGTTTAGTCCATTATCATCATGGTGGGGAGCATGGTGGCATGCAGGCAGACTGTTGATATGCAAATAACAGGAAGTAGACTATGACACTGGGTGGTATCTTGAGCATATGTGAGACCTCAAAGCCTGCCTTGACAGTGACATACTTCCTCCAACAAGGCCACACCTACTCCAACAAGACCACACCTACTCCAAGACCACACTTACTCCAACAAGGCCACACCTACTCCAACAAGACCACACCTACTCCAAGACCACACTTACTCCAACAAGGCCACACTTACTCCAACAAGGCCACACCTACTCCAACACGACCACACCTACTCCAACGAGGCCACACCTACTCCGACAAGGCCACACCCACTCCAACAAGGCCACACCTCCAAGCAGTGCCACTCCCTTTGGAAGCCATTCCTTCAGACCAGCACGGATGTGCATCACTACCCTGTACCCTACTCTCTCCTGTGTTTAAGTCTAAGCCTATTAGACTGCTTCCTAAAAAGCCCTTTCCTGTTTAAACTGGCCATTATGGTTTGTAGTTTAGATGTAAACTGCCCCCCTTGGGTTCATGTATTTGGATAGTTATGCCCCAACTTGGTGGTGCTGTTTGAGAAATCCCAGAATCATCAAGACACGGGGCCAGCTGGAAGAACTGGGATGCTGGACGGGGTTGTATCTCGAGCCTTACAGCCTGGCCTGCTTCGTGGTTCCTTTGTTTCCTGGTCAGCTGAGATGCAAGGAAACAGCCATAGGACACTTCTGCTGCACAGACTGCCCACTTCCTGCTGCATCTGCCTGAACAGACTGCATGTGCACAGAGCTGCCCACTGCCTGCCGCATCTGCCTGAACAGACTGCATGTGCACAGAGCTGCCCACTGCCTGCCGCATCTGCCTGAACAGACTGCATGTGCACAGAGCTGCCCACTGCCTGCCGCATCTGCCTGAACGAACTGCATGCTTTCAAACCGAGAGTGGGGAGAAGTCCTTCCTCCCTCACTTTGCTTCTCAGCAGGTATTTGGCCATAGCAATGAGAAAAGTAACTGATAAACTGTAGTATGAGGAGCGGCCTGGCTGTGCCCCTGTACCCGGCCGGCCGCATGGCCCAGCTTAAGCCCCAAAATAACTACACGGAAACTGTATACCTTTAGAACACTGCCTGGCCCATCAGTTCCAGCCTCTTATTGGCTAGCTCTTGCACCTGGACTAGCCCATTTCTGATAATCTGTGCAGCACCCCATGGTGTGCTTACCGGGGAGATTCTAGCCTGCATCTCTCTGCAGTGAGAACATCATGGCGACTCCTGACTCAGCTTCTCTTTCCCAGAATCCTCTTCTGTCTACTCCGCCTACCTAATTTTCTGTCCTATCAGGGCCCAGGCAGTTTCTTTATTGAACCAATGAAATCAACAGATTGATATATGACACTTCCACATCACTTCCCCTTTTTCTGTTTAAACAAAAAAGAAAAGCTTTAACTTTAACATAGTAAAATCACATATAACAAAACAGTTATCAAGTAAGAATTACAGTTACAATATTTATATCTACTTTATCTTTTATCATAACTAAGGAAAACTATAACTATCTACCCATTCTTCAACTCCATCAAAGACTCCAGAAGGATATAATACTAAACAAGAAATAAGAGAACTCTAGAAATGACAGAGACATCTCGCTGCCTGGACAGTCACCCGAAGTTCCTCTGTACTGTTGGGGCATCTATCTTCGGCCTTCAGGCCCATAGTATCCAGCAGACAGTTCATGAAGCAGGAAATTCCAAAGACAGTTCAGTCATTTTCTGCTGTGTCCTGCGTCCTGCAGAATGTCTCGTAGACTCTTTTATGAATCAGGAACCCTGAAAGATGATCTCACCTTTAGGCAAGTTCAGCAGTCCTCTCTCTGCGGGTTCTTTGTGTCCAGTTTATGCAATAGTCCAGGCAAGAACAGTCTCTTGCCCAATGGCTGGCTATCAAACTCCATAAGGATCCTCTTCGATGATAAACTGCCTTCAGAGATTCCTATTCTCACAGCTGGAAGAACCCTAACTCATGTGGAACCTGCACTGAGTGCCAGCAGAGAGGAATGCGAACTGCATTTCCATAATCCCCCCAAACTAAACTGATAACTTTCTCCTGCGTTAACTGGATGATGCTTTTCTAACCTTAGGAGAGCATCAAAACTACCTGAGCTTTTAAGAAATGAGTTTTAAGAATGAACCGTAGTTAGAAAAATGTTTCTTTCTGTAAAGCAAAGCTAGAGACTTGGGACTTGGAAAAGTGCTTAAAGTGCTTGCATTGTAAGAATCTGGGCCAGATTTTGAGGTCTCCAGAATCCACATAAGTGTTGTGTGGGTGTGGTGGCTATTCCAGCTTTGGAGAGGCAGCAGCTCACCCCCAGAACAAGCTAGCTGGCAATCAAGACTAGCCATCTTTGCAAGCTCTGGGCTTGACTGAGAGACCCTGCCTCAATGAATAGGGTGTAGGGATGACTGGTTCCTAACGTCAGTATCCGACGGCCATGTATGCACATCCACGTGCATGTGAATCCACACGAATGTGCAGCTACACACATCCAACTTTCACACACACACATACACACCACACAAGCACACACACACAAGTGGAAGAAAATAAATAAATAGATAGATAGATAAATAAATAAATAAATAAATAACAAGTCAAAGCAAAGCAAAACACACATACACACAAAATTGCTTGATATTCTGGTTTGTTTGTGTGAAGTAAAAAAGCAGGAAATTCTAATTCTAAGTCAGTCTGATTGCTTGCGCAATCTTTGGAACCCTCAAAAAGTCAGCAATTTACCTTCCACTTTAAGTAGAATTTGTAAATGTCTATAATTTTTCAGACTCTGCAGGAATGCCCTTGGTCCATTTAGTAAACATTCAACAGATGCCTGCTGCATGCGCCGCCTCCATCTTCAGGACAGGAGACTAGATAGCAACCGAGGGTAGGGCAGGAGGAAGTTTCTCACCTGGCGGACAGATAGGCTGGCTCGCCCCTCGTGGGCACGGCTGCATAATGGAGGAGGGGCGAAGGAAGAGGTGGGTACCGGGAGCAAAAATAACCAAGCCTGGCACATAGAGCAGCAGAGGGGGAATGAGTGGGAGGGAGGGGCAATATCCTAACTCAAACAGCCTCACCCCGTTTGAAAAAACCTGAGTAGCTCTTGGCCTCTTCTGGTTCTTCTCGCATCTGGATCAAATCACCTGCGAGCAGCAGGTCTGGTGCCAAGGAGAAAGGAAGGTTCTCTAGTCAGACCCTAGGTAGATTTGGGTTTGGGGTTCTAGATTCGGGTTCCCTTGCTGCCGCCAGTAAAGGGGCTTCAGGGAATGAGACTCGAAGGGTGCCGGGGGAGGGGGATCATCCATGTTTTATGGCGGCATGCTCTTTAAAAAGGTTGTCCCCAAGTTCAGTTATTTCCCTTCGGAAATGGCTATGGTTCTGTTTACTCCGGGGCTGTGTCACGGTTCGTTTCCGCCTACGCTGCTGACAGCTTCCATTCTCATTTTTCTCCTCTTTGGCAACAGCCACCGACTGCTGATACTGACGGCGTCACCGAAAGCACAAGGCACAGCTTCATCAACCTGAATTTAAGAGGCGCGCTGAGGGTTCCAGGGCTACAGAACGCTATATTCCACAGCAAAGAGACATGGGACATTTTCTTATTAAACGCGTTGCCTGTGGGAAGCAAGAATTCTGGCTACCCAGGTATGGAAGGCATGGTGCTAATCCTATTTGTACATAGCGTTTTGACCTGGCAATTTTAAGAGTGCTGTCTTGTGTGCATCCTGCCGGAGCTAGCTCAGCTGTGTCAGGGTGTGCGTGTGCGCTGTAGCCTGTGTGGAGGGAGGCTGATCTCTCATAGGATGGTTACCCCTGCTCCCTCGTTCAGCTCCAGACATTACTTACCCTCTGCCCTCAGGCTCCCCACCTTTTCCCCCTTCTTTTCCTTCCCTTACATTTCTCCTTCTCTATCTTTTATGCTAGGTTTCGTTGGACCTTTCTCATATTTATTTGGCTGTAGAATGAAGATAGCATGAGAAGAAGGAGAAGAAGAAGAAGAGGAAGGAGAAGAAGAAGAAGACCACCCGTTTGGAGCTGAAGAGATGGCTCAGAGGTAAGATTTCTTGCTGCTTTGTCAGAGTACCCGAGATCAATTCCCAGCAGCTTCACCACGAGGCTCACAACCCAACCATCTGTAACTCCAGCTCCAGGAGAGGTGGGGCGGGGGGTACAGAGGGAGGGACGGAAGGGGAGAGAGAAGGAGGAAGGGAAAGAGGTGGGGGGAGGGAGGGAGAGGGGGGGCACGCAGGGAGGGAAGGCACGGGGATAGAGGTGGGGGGAGAATAAAATTTAAAAAGTACAGGTGTTACTGTTGGAGAAACTGACTTGGTATCAACCACATCTTAGGTCGTGAGACTAAGAAACAGCTCTCTCCTCTCTGCTGCCTGGGGAAGACCAGGCAGAGATGTACTCCACTCAGAGCTTTAGTAGTGACCAGCAGCACTCTGACATTAATTATGGGTCACCTTGTCCTTGCCACTTGCCTGAGGCTGTCCCCCATTCTCCTGCCCCGGAGCTGCAACAGAGAGCCAGCTGTGATCTATGCCTGACCACATCTTGGGTTTCTATCCCCATGGTGTGTTCTTTCCTCTCGCTCTCTGCCCATCGGGCCCACTCTCTGTGCCACAAACAGCTTAGGGTAAGCCAGCCATGAAACAGTGCCCTGTCCCAAGGATGAAAACAACAGACCCACCCAGCAACTGGTTGGCTGGGTGTTGTTTTTCCAACACTGGGGCCCCGCACCCCTTGCCATCCTCTTCAGAATGTCTGGCTGGGGTCCATAGAGGGTTTTTGACTCCGTGATGTCATTCTCTCTGATGAACTTCATCTAATCCCACGTGGCCTTTATCATACTCTATTTTAAAGATGCCAGTTATGTGGGGACAATTGTGTGTCACAAAATCTGCCCCTGAAAGCACCAGAAAGTGATTTTTCCAGTACACAAGGAGTCGGGCAGTTTTAGCTGTCCATTGCTGCTCAGAGAAATGTGACTCACAGCAGTCACTCCCTCCTCCCTCCCATCAGTCCCTGGCAACCTCTGGCCTATTATTCTTTGTCTCTGTGTATTTGCCTAATCTGGACATTTTATATAGGTGGAATATATGACATTTTGTGAGTGACTTTTCATTAGCATAATGTCTCCAATGTCCATCATGGGAGGGTAACAATATTAATACTTCTTTCCTTTGTAAGCCAAATATGTTTTTGTTGTGTGGCTATGCCCTGGTGCCTCCATCCACAGGACACCTAGGTTCTTCCCATGAATAAAGATGCCAAAAGCAGCGATATCATAAATTGTCAGATGCAGGTTCTTGTATGATTTTATTTTTCTTGGGTTTATACCTAAGGAAAAAACTTCTGGGTCACGTGATGGTAACTTGAGATTTTTTCTTTTCCAGGGAACCACCAAGCTGATGTGTCACCTCACAGATCCACCTGCAGGCCCAAGGCTTCATGTTTCTTCCTATTCACATCCTCTGGGCTTCTATGAATTATTTCTGCATGAGCCGTCTTTCTTCTCTTGGATTCTTGAGGGCATCACAATGGCAACCACAGGGCCATACACTCAGTTTGGTATAATTTTGTTGTTGTTTTGTCTCTGTCACTTTGGAGCCTGTCCTGGAACTAGCTCTTGTATACCAGGCTGGCTTCGAACTCACAGAGATCCACCTGCCTCTGCTTCCCGAGTGCCAGGAAGCTGGGTGTATATCTTATGACAATAGCTCCACTTCCTGACTAGTTGGGGTGCCTATTTTAGGAGAGTACCTGGTGCTAACCCAACACCCCCCTAAGAGGCTAGCGGCACTAGCAGAGGGTACCATTTACTGAGCACATCCTGGATTCTGTCCCATGTGACCTCGTTTAATTAGAAGGGACACCAGGCTCTAGATTACTCTCCAAGTAATCAAGAGAAGGATGAAACTCACACTCAAGATTCCCCTCTGCCTTGATGTCCTTGCACAGTGCCCCCTGGAGGTCGCCGTGTTCCCCACAACAAATTTCCCCAAACCAAGGCCAGTGTCTTGCCTCATTTCCTACTGCCGCGGTTCTGAGCCTTCCTAAGGCTGTGACCCTTCGGTACAGTTCCTCACGTTGTGGTGATGCCCAACCATAAAACTATTCCACTGGTACTTCACAACTGTAATTCTGGTACTGTTATGAATCATAATGTACATGCCGGAACTGCAGGATATATGACATGTGACCTCCGTGTAATGATCGACTCCAAGGATAAGAACCATGATCCTGCTGTATGGGACGGCTTGAATGAGAAGTATCCCCTGTGGGCTCAGGCATTTGAATACTTGGTCCCCAGTTGGTGGCAGGGTTTGGGGAGGTTTACGAAGTATGGTTTCACTGGAGGAAGTGCCCACTGGGCATGGGCTTTGGCAGAGATAGTCTCCCCCTATTTCTAGTTCCCTGTCCCTGCTTCTTACTAGTGTTTGGGACGTCATCTCTCATGCCTGTTACTGCCGTGGTCTTCCCACCAAAATGGACGATTATTGCTCTGGAACCTGACTCTAATAAACGCTTCCATAAGTTCCCTTGGTCTTGGTATTTTATCACCGTAACATAAAATTAACTGATATGCACGGCAATAAAAAAAGACATTAAAGCAGAAACATAAGTACTTAGAGGGAAGAAAGGAGGCCAGCAGGATGGGGCAAAGGGCACAAGGGAGGGCAACGGGAGGGAGATGAGAGCAAAATGTATCTGTGTATACATACCTATACACGACATATATATGAAAATATACTATTGAAACCCGTTATTTTGTATGCTAATTTGTATTTCTAATAGTTTAAATTGGACAGTGGTATAATGATTAATAAGTTGACCTACAGACGCGAGGCATGTTATCACGGCGTGATTCAAACCTTATTTGTGATTCCGTGGTAATCCACACTAAGTATCCAAAGGCTGCTGATGACCACTGAACAAGCTTCTAGCTATATTTCGTTCAAGTCCTCCTGACGTGGCCGCGCGGGAACCGCGGGCGCGCTGCCTCCTGGCAAGGACTGGGATGGTGTCCTTCAACAGGCACCGCCAGCTGTCAGAAAAGAGAACCAGCAAGAGGCCTCTGCCCGCAACAAATATGGCCGCCCTGAGGCTTCACGCTTAGGGCGGTGGGATGGGCCTCACGTGTCAAAATCCTGCTCCATTATTGGTCATGTATATTGATAGGGCGGGACTTAATGACCCGATCAAGCCGACCTTAAAGGGACCTCTCCTGTGCTCCGCAGGTTCTGTAGCGCGGGCACAGGCTGGCTGCCCCTCCCGCGTGGGGCGGAGGCGGGCGGGGCGCGCGCTAGAAGCCGGCGTCCCGGAGCCGCGGTGACCCCGCGAGGGCGAAGCGGGAGCCGGCGGCCGCGGCGCAGAGCCGAGCGCAGCCGAGCCGAACGAGGGAGCGCGCGCCGGGAATGGAGGACGGCGTGGCGGGGCCGCGGCTCGGGGAGGCGGCGGAGGCAGTCGAGGCGCGGGCGCCCCCCGGGGTGACTCTGAGGCCCTTCGCACCCTTCTCTGCCGCTGCCGCTGCCGAAGCCGACGAGGGCGGCGGCGACTGGAGCTTCATTGACTGCGAGATGGAGGAGGTGGATCTGCAGGACCTGCCCAGCGCCACCATCGCCTGCCACCTGGACCCGCGCGTGTTCGTGGACGGCCTGTGCCGGGTGAGGACCGTGCGGCCGTCGGGGCGGAGGGCGGACACTTGTTGCGGGGCGCGGCCAGGGCGGGGACGGGCCGCAGCCCTGCTCCCGGGGTCGCCGGCTCTGAAGGCGGGCTTCCTTCTGCACCGCCTACATGGTCCAGATCGTGTTCTACTGTATCACTGAAGATTTGAAATCAATTCCTCCTCCCCACTGCCATAGTTGGTTACTCTTCCCTGTCCCCTCTCCTCCTTCCCAGAGTGTCAAAATTGTGTGGATTAGGGAGGGGAAGGAACGACTCCTAGTATACTGGATGCCCCATGGTGGCATGTCACCCCTATAGGGAACTAAAGGCTTAGGAAAAGGTCCTCTTCCCCCTAACACCATTCTACCAAAACTGGCCAATCAACCGCAAGATAATGAGCAACCAGGATCCTCACCCAAACACCGGCTTTTCTTCCAATAGTGCGGATTGAGAATGCAGAGCCGTAGTCCCTATTTATGAACAGTGAGTCACGTCTGTTTCCTCCTTCCTCCCAGTGAACGATGTGAACCCCTCCTCTACGAGTAAATACAGGGCAGGGGCTGAACCCCAGGGACAACGTATAGCTCCCCTGGCCACTTCAGATGATAATTCATTCTGAGGTCCAGCTCGCACGTGCTTGTTAGCCCTGAAGGCAAAATTGAAATTTTATTCTCTGCTATATCCTCAGATCTATAACGGCCCCACAACGGAATCTTAATAAATGTTGAAATTAGTAGCTGGCTAAGTGGGCAGATCCTTAGACAATGCTGTTTCAGGATCTTGCCACAAAATGTATGAATTACCAGGCACCCAAGCAAGTAAGTACAGTCTCACAGTGAACTGATCTTGCATGCGGGAAAGAGAGAGCCTGGGGTCCCTAAAGGTCTGAAGTGCGGGCCAGAGCTAAGCCTACAGATGGAGCTCCTGACCTGTGACAATTGTTGCTCGGAGCACGATGTCCGGACGCTTACATGGTCATTGTAAATCCTTTCTGAAAGTAAATGGGCGTATAAATTATAAATAACCAAGACACAGTGGTGTTTCTCTTGGCAGCGACCTTCAGCTGCAGTTCATTGACATATGGACCCAGCGCCAGGCTGGGAGCTTTGCTGACATGTTTGACTGGGGGAAACAGAACAGGCAAGTAGCAGATGAAGCAGAAGGTGACCGTGCTGTAGGGAGGAGGAGGGCTCAGGGACTAGAGATCTGAGGAAGAAAGAAGTTGGCTGCCTCGCATCAAAGGAGCAGCAACACCTCTGGAATGATAAGGTGGCTCTTGCTAATTCCCCGATGCTGGCTTCCAGGGTGGGTGACCGTGAACCTGCCAAGCTTGTTGCTTTCATGGGGCTTGGATTCTGGAGAGTGTGGAGAGGAACGGACCATAGGAAAGAAGCAAGGGAATGGGATATTTTAAGCATAGCCATTCCTTGTATCCATGGCAGATAGATCCTTGGTTCTGGGACACACACCCCCGTACTAAAATCAGTCCGTGCACGGCAATGTAAAATAGCATGATGCTTGCACATAGCCTATGCTATTATCCCACGGGGCTTTAGCTCGGCTTCAGGTGATGGATGATTCCAATGGGTTGTAAATGCTGTATAAATTTATCATAGGCTGTAAGTGCCATATAAATAGTTGTTACACTATTTTTTTAAAAAAAATAATGGCAAGAAGGGAAGTTCTGTGGCTGTTCTAGCTGGTGCAGTTTTTATGAAGAAAAAAAAAAGTTGATTCCAGATTGCCCAGCTCTGAACATGAGGAACCTTTGGGTACAGAAAGCTGGCAGAAATGGTGGTCCATGGTAGAATGTGAAACAGAAACAGGTAGGAGTGACAGGTGGCAGACCGAGTGGCAGCCAAGTCCTTACAGGGTTTCATATCGCTGGTTTAGGATATTGAACTAAAGAGCTGGCTAATTGGGCTAGCCTCGGGAGCCTCACAAGAGGCATCCAGTCCATCAGTCATCGCAGCAGCTAGAAGCCACATCAAGGAGAGGAAGCAGCATGGCTGGAGCCCCCCTCTCGCATCCCCTCCCCGCCCGTGAGGGAGCTGCCCAGCAGGAGCTCTAGATCTGAAGGTGTGGAGTGGAGGGGCCAAAACTCGCAGGGAAGGAGCCCAGCTGTGGCACCCAGATCATCCAGTGATAGGGTCTGCCTTCCAGGGTCCAGAAAAGGGCCCTCGGGACAGTGTGGATGCAGAGATACCCCACTGAGGAGTTAGGTCAAGTAGCCCAGGATGGCCCTTGCACATGCTGAGAGGGCTGACAGAAGCTCCTGAGGGGACTTTTCTATCTGGGATCCATGCGAAAGGAATAGCAAAGCTGGTGTGTGGGTGCCAGGGTAGGCGAGCGGGAAAGACCAGAAGGAGTTCAAGAGAGCGTTGAAGGGTAGGGTGCCATGGTGGGGGGGTCTGAAGAGCAACCAGGAGAGGGTCCCCTAAGAGCTGGACTCAGATGTTGCTCTGACTTTAAAGTTGGGTGGAAACTGTCCTGTAAGGAAGGAAAGTGGGTGGACAGGAGAGGAAGCGGGGAGGCGGGCCAGGCAGAGGTAGGCTGTGCTCATTGTCAGGGTTGCTGAGACAGACACTGCTTAATGCAGAGGCATAGCATTGAAGGAGAAGGGACCCAGCCTGGCTGAGCCTCCCCTTTCTCTCCACCTTGAGGTCTGGAGCTTCGGGATGAATGGTGGGTGAGTGTTACCCATTGCTGGGCTGCTGGTTCATGGGTCCGGAGTGATGCAAACATCATTAGCCACTGGACGCAGGGTGCCCGCCTGCGGCGTCGAATAGCTCTGTACGGGAAGACTGCCTGACAAAATGGCCTTCATAGCAGGCCGCTGGTGGGTCTTTACCCGTTAGCTAGTGAGAAAGTCTAGCAGGGCTTTTAACTTACTGTCTGTGGGTCACTTTGGGATGGTAGATTGAAAATGTGCTTGCTTTAGGTTGGCCATGTCTACTCTGGTCTAGGTAGGTTACTGACAGCAGAGCTGACCCCAGGCCCTGGAGCTGGCACCCCCTTTCTAGTCCTGACGTCTTAAAGGAAATAAGAAACTGAACTACTCACGTGTTGAGAATTTCTGAAACTTTTATAACTGCTAGTATGTGAGTTGGATATGTGAGATTTGCTTTTAGTAGACTCTGTTAGTTAAATGTCTGCATAAGAAACTGTATCCTTGTTCATGTAAAGTAGTTTCACTAGAGAGACTCATACCGTTACAGGGGTGGAGACCTTTATTAAAATAAGGCTACTTTCTGCCTGGGCAAATGTTTGCCGGGCATGCTCCGTTGCACTAGCTGCTCCTTCTACAAATAGGTTCTACTTAGAAGGCAAAGCTGTGCCTTCAACAAGCAATTACCCGTGCTTTGGGCTGTTGACTGGTTAGTTGGTTCCCTTTGCTAGCCGTCACCAAGCTAATGGGCAGTTTCAGTGTTCCCATTTGGCTTCCATGGGGCAGGGCTCCAGACAGTGGAGAAACATGCGCTTGCCTTGATTGTCTCAGACACAAATGTGCATTTGATGGACAGAGCTTTGCCTGAAGGCTATGTCTGGAAATCGCACAGAATCTACTTGTTTCTACTGAACACACATTTCTTTAAAAAATGATTATGATTTATGATAGATAATTTTATTTTAATAACATATACTCTGATCAGCATAAAAGGAGCTTATGCAAGGGCCCTAAATTCTTTATATACATGCCCCACCCCCAAGCAAGGAGATTCCAACTGTACCTGCCCCTTGCAATCTGTTTTTAAAAATTGTGTGTGTGTGTGTGTGTGTGTGTGTGTGTGCGTGTTTGTGCGTGTGTGTGTGTGTGTGTGTGTGTGTGTGTGTGAAGGGGAGGATATGTTTGTGAGGTCAGGACAACTTTTGGAAACCCCTTCATTCGCTCCATCTTGCTTTTGAAGCAGAGTCTCCCATGTTTCTGCAGACTTTAGGCCCTGCCACTGGCCTGCAAACTGTGTGCTCTCCTGTCTCTTCCCACCTCCCACCTCACCCCAGGAGCCCCAGGGTTAGATGTGAGCCACCTCTAGTTTCTCACCCAGGTGCTGGGGCTCAGCTCACACCTCCAGGTTGTTCCTGCCCAGCCACCTCGCGATCCCCCCCCCCCCGCCCTCGGAATCTCAAGGGAGGTTTGAGAAGTCCCCTGTCCTATACTCCAAACCAATTCCATTCTGAGGCGAGAGAGCCGGGAATGACCAGTGGGTGACTTTCTTAGCCAAGTCTGAAGCAATGCCTCCTGGGCTAGAAGGGGTTTGGTCTCAGTCAGGTATGGTAGCCTAGGCTTGTACGAAAGAGATGAAGCGGGAGGATTGTCTTTTGTTTGAGGAGACCAGGGCTATGCAGTGAACTGTGGTCCAGCTTGAGCTACAGTGTGAAACCCTGTGGGAGGGAAATGTGGCTGGGAGAAAGAGGCAATGCATAATTTAAATAGACACCGAGTAATTGGCCACTGGGTCCCGACTAAGCAGATATCCAGCCTGCCTGCTCCTGGATTTCTTCCAGTCCGTAATGGAGGTCAGGTTCTCTCTGCCCTGAGGCTCCCTTTCCTTGACAGTTTGTGTGAGTTTGAAGCCTAAGCAGAATGACTATCAACAGAAGTGTCCATGTCTTCGGAAGTTTACTCTAAGGAAGGACCATCCTCTTCCCTTTTGCCCTTACATGCGGTCCCCAAGGGTAGACTTGTAGGCAAGTCCACATTCCACGGTGATTTGATGGTTGAAATGTTTTGGGGAACTGGAATGGCACTGCCGTGTCCACAGCTTCCACTCCAAGGTTGAACATCAGCCATGTTTCTGCCTGTTTCCATCCCACATCAGTCTGGGTAACATACTGGAAATATGACATCTTGGGGGCGGGATGGGGGAGGGAGTTAGGAATCCAGGTAGTGTCAGGCTATTTTCACTTTTCAGCCAATTCTGGGGGCAAAGCCTTGTTCTCTCAGGCATACATCTTGGGTGAAGTTTCCTCTTCTGTTGTTTGGGCTCTGGTGTGGTGGGTTCAGTTTATCTGGACACATTTGGAACGCTACGATAATCTGTAAAAGTCCACATTCGCTAAGTGCAAGGCTTGGTGTAGCATTTATGCACTATTTCCGCAACTTTAAAATTCCTGACTGTTCACAAACAGGACACTCTATAGCCATGCTGTTTCCTTTCTAAATGTTTAGTCTCTCTTCCACCCCACAAGTCAGTCCACCACCAAATCTTGCAGCAATCTTCATAGCAGAAGCTATAACTGTTCCTGTGCCTACAGCTACAAGCTCTTCAATCCTGGGGACACTTACATAAGGTGACAGAAAAAGGCTTCGTGATAGAGCAGGAGACTGACTGCTATTGACTCAGGGTTTGCATCTCAGGCTGCGCCCTTTGTCTCTTTGTTTGGCTCCCTTAAAAATGGTGGCGAGAAAACACAATCTTGTCTTCAGTGCCAGTCAGCAAAGGGCTGGTGTGCTTCTGTGAATGCATTGCTCCTGTGCAGTGTGTGTGTGTGTGTGTGTGTGTGTGTGTGAATAGACCCCTTGGTGATGCATGTCTCGTGCACAGTCATTAGGGACCCATTTTCAGAACTGTGGAGAGTTCCCTTTGTAAATACTAATGACTATCAGAACCAGCAGATACTGAGGTAATGAGACCAGGAGTGATTCTGCTGTGTCTGGAAGCAGTAGCAGGTTTCCCATAGCAGTAGATGGTAAAAACGTGTCCTGTGTATCTGTATTGGCCAGGATTCTCTAAGGAGTAGAACTGATAGAATGAACACACACACACAAACACACACACACAAACAAACACACACACACACACACAGGATTATTAGAGTGGCCTACAGGCTGTGGTCCAAGTAGTCTCCTGACAGAAAGGCCAAGGATGCAGTGGCTAAGACTGGACATCTTTACACCATTCTGGTGCCAGAGTCCCAGGGAAGTCCTAGAAAGGTGCTGGTTTTCACTCCTCATTGGCATTCCAAAAGAGTGGTCCCTAACCCCCCGTGCACAGTGAATGGGTCAGGATAGATGAGGCTGCCGGTGAGGGTGAGGCAAGCTGGCAGGAAGCACAAGCTTCCTTCTCCCACATCCCTTCAAGAAGGCTGCCACCAGGAGGTGTGGCCTGGATTTAGCGTGGGCCTTTTCACCTCAGATGATCCAGATTGAGGGTGAGTCTCCCACCTCAGATACTCCAAGAAAATTCCTCACGGGTATGCCCAGCTGCTGGGGGTTGAGTTAATTCCAGATATAGTCAAGTTGACAACCAAGATTAGCTGCCACCGTGTCTCTGGGGGAAACCAAATATGTCAAAATATAGGACCTGAAGAACAGCAGCACCAGGAACATCAGTACCACAAGGCTTGGTTGGCTTCCTGCTGTACGAAATTCAGTCTCTAGAAGTCCTGGCGTGGCCTGTCCACAAGGAGGCAGTGTGGTGTAGTGGGTAGGAGCACAGGTCTTTCTCCAGCAGGCCACATTCACCCAGCCTGTTCTAGTTCTTCTTCCTGTGAAATGGGGATGCTAATAGTAGTTTGGGGGGAGGGAGAAGAAGAGTGGATGACTTGGATCTAGCAAAGGTTCAGTGTGAGTTCCTGTATCAGTTTTCAACTCTGTGTAATGAACGTGTGAGTATCACTTTCAAGCCCGGTGTGACAACTCACACAGATGGTTGGTGAACTAACAGGGCATGGTCGTAGGATCCAGCAGTGGCTGAGCCTGGCACAAATCTGCATTCAGGCGTCATCTGTGTTTCACATGGAGACCGGCAAAGGCAGATTTCGTGTGGACTGTCACTGGGAGCCTCAGTCCTTTGATGGTTAAAGATGGGTGTGTTCTTGGGTCTCTCCACAACAGCTCAGAGTGGCTGCTGGCTTCCTCAGAGCAAGAGAACATGAGGGTGGATGGAGCCCACCATGCCTCCTAATAGCAGCTCAGAGTGAGAGCCGTTGCCGCACTGTTCCAGGAGTGAGGTACAGATGCAGGTTTGATTTAGAATTTGCCCACTGTTCTTCTAATTGTAGAATTTCTGGCTCTTGAATAAAGGTGATGCTTACAAATGCCATAATGCAAGGCCACAGTGCTGGGAGATGGGTCCCGGGGACCAGAGACAGGCCACCTGGCAGCACCACAGTGAGCACCTTTGCTGTCCTGCTTACTTTCTTTCAGACAGTCCTCAGGAAGCAGCTCACTAGCCTCCAACTCCCTAGGTAGCTGAGAATGACCTTGAATTCCTGATCTTCCTGCCTCCACCTCCCAAATGCTATAATCACAGGTGCCCACCACCATACCCATTAGGTTGTTGGTTTTGATTTGATTTGTTTTTCCCACTACCCCCATCCCCCAGGCCTCTGTGGAGCTACTGATGTTTAGAAATGTTTGCTAAAACAGGCTTGAGATAGAGCTCAGAATGTAGAACTCTCACTTGCCGTGCTCAAGGCCCCAAGTTCAAGCCCCGGCACAGAAAACAGGTGTTTATTAAGGCGTTCTTGTTTGGTTTTCTTTTGAAGTTCACCTTCATAAAAGAATGCCTCCGCGGCTTACATAAACTGCCTCGTTGACGGCTGTGGAGCTCCGGAGATTCGATGCCTGTCACCGAGTTTCTGAAAGGAGCGGGGAGACTGCGCCCGTTGGCGACCACAGCGCCCTGGCTCATCTCAGAGAATGGGCAGGCAGACCTGGTTAACTCCGAGGGAGAAACTGGACCCTGAGCAGCTCGGGAAGGCCCAGTACTTTTCCTCAGTTGCGCATCTTGACTGGCGAGGCATGAAATTCCCACCGCAGTCGTAATTAACCCACTAGAGAGGTATTTGAGGTTGGCCTGGATTTAGAATTAGAAGACAAAAAATGTTATTTAATTTAGAGAGCTAATTTTGGAGTTTTTTCCACTCATGATAAGAAACAGCAGCTTTCCTTACTTTATCATGGCATTAGTGTGCCTCCAAATGCCTCTGACAGACTTCCATTTTCTCATAGCTCAGAGGCTCCGCGGCTGGTGTCAGGGTGGAGTTTCTCTGCGTGGCCTACAGATGGCGCCCTCTCACTGTATCCTCGGAGGGTCTTTCCTGGTGTGTGGGGACAGGGAGCGTCTGGGGCCTTTTCTGAGAACTTGTAAAGACATAAGGGCCCCGGCCTTGGACCCTGAATTAATTACTTTCTTAGAGACCTCATCTCCCAGTCCAGCCTGTGTTAGGGCTTCAGCATGTGGATTTGATAGGGGGGAAAGGACCCAAACAGTTAGGCCTAACCACCCACCTTTGCGTTTCTGGTTAATCTCTAAGACAAGTGCGTTATTAATGCCAGTTTGTGTAGTACGCTTTGTTTCCCCTTCTGAGAGCCTTGTGAAATCGTCCCATTGCTCAGGTGGTGTTCAGTGACTCAGGTCACACGGTGCTGGTCCCGCTCCTGCCCAGCTTCCACGCACTCAGAAGGCCTTGAGGCTCACCCTCTCACAGAGGGACAGTGATGCACGTGGAGGTTCCACGTGGGCGTTGCACGTGTCATCCACATCTTAACAACATCCCGGGAGTTTTATGAAGAAGCTGGTTTGTGCATAGGGTGCAGATTGGCATGGTATAGCTCCGTCACTGCTGGATTGACAGGGTACAGCTCTGTCACCCCTAGATTGACACGGTACAGCTCTGTCACCCCCTAGATTGACACGGTGCAGCTCTGTCACCCCTAGATTGACACGGTGCAGCTCCGTCCACTCCTAGATTGACACGGTACAGCCATGTCACTCTTGGGTTGACACGTGCAGCTCCGTCACTCCTTTCACTGTGCCTTTCCCTTGCAGGGATGCGGTTGGTGATCCTGATGGGTCAGTCAGTACAGTGGCAGCCCTCATGCTAGTCATGTGCTCAAGCCCAGTAGTGCCTGGACGTTGGAGCCAGGCAGACCTGGGTCCAGCATTTCATTCCCACCCATTCGTGCGGACATTCATCAACAAGTGTTTATCAGGTCCCACTCACATTCTGAGCATTGCACAGCTCAAAACTCGCCGTGGAGCCCAGACAACTCCCATCCTTCTCCTTGATTGCACAAAGACCACCGTGCTCTCTACCTAAAGTCCAGGAAAGTTCGTGTAAGAGGGCCTACTGCTCCAGACAGTCATTGTCTCCCTTCAAACCTCAGGGCATAGGGAGGACGGTGAAAGTTAATTTTGGATATTGTTCATGCCGTGCAAATGATGAACTGTTTGCTGGGTGAATTACTTTCTTGTCCAAACCTTGTCTGCCTCCATTTGAGCAGATTAGAGTCTCTGAGGTCATCTCTAGCTCCAGAACCAAAGTGCACTATTCTCCCTGTGGGTGCCATAGCTCGCTTGCTCCCTGCTCCCCAAATCCACAGGTTCAGTCAGACTTTCCCCAGTTAGAATCTGCTCAAGATGCGGTGTGTTCAGTAAGTTCTATCTGTCCTCTATCCAGGTCACCTACCTTCCATCCCCTCCCCCATCCATCCATCCATCCCCCCAACCCTCCATCCATCCCCTCCCCCATCCATCCATCCATCCCCCCCAACCCTTCATCCATCCATCCCCCCAGCCCTCCATCCATCCCCTCCCCAGCCTTCCATTCATCCCCTCCCCCTTCCCTTCATCCCCCAGCCCTCCATCCATCCCCTCCCCAGCCTTCCATCCTTCCCTCCCCCAGCCTTCCATCCATCCCCCCAGCCTTCCATCCTTCCCTCCCCCAGCCTTCCATCCATCCCCCCAGCCTTCCATCCTTCCCTCCCCCAGCCTTCCATCCATCCCCCCAGCCTTCCATCCTTCCCTCCCCCAGCCTTCCATCCATCCCCCCAGCCTTCCACCCCCTCCCCAGCCTTCCATCCATCCCCTCCCCCTTTCCTCCATCCTCCTCCCCCCCAGCCTTCCATCCACCCCCCTCCCCAGCCTTCCATCATCCCCCTCCCCCAGCCTTCCATCTACTCTCCCCCCATTCCTCCCCCTCCCCATGTCTTGTATTGTTAATTTGTGGCTAAAGGATGGTGACTCTAGACACTTAAACTTTGTGCCTTTAATTGATTTTGGAAATTCATGTAAAATTAATCTGATAATCTTGCACCAGTGAGGATTTAAGTGATCCCAGCCCTGGTCATTAAGTGGTCCCGCTGCTGTCTGAAGATTTGCCAAAACACTAGAATGACATTTGTTTAAAGTCTGACAGCGGAGAGTTTTCCAAATGTCAGGGCAGGTTTACCTTATTGAGAGGATGGCTAGTAGCTGTCTGTCCACCTTGTTTATGCTTATTGCCTGGGGAAATTAGTTCTTCTTCCTCCGTGTGTGTGTGTGTGTGTGTGTGTGTGTGTGTGTGTGTGTCTGTGTGTGTCTGTGTGTCTGTGTATGTGTGAAAGTCTCACTGTGTTGGCCAGGCTGCCCTCCAGCTCCCAACTCAGACAACCCTCTGGCTTCAGCCTTTTAAGTAAATGAGACTCCAGGTGGCTGCCACTACTCTGGGTGAGGGTATTCTCAGTGCACGCCTTCCCAGTTTGGGTGGCAAACTATAGAATTAGCAATTCCAAAACTAACTCTGAGTACATCGATTTAGCATTTTGTGACTTGTGTCAACTCTGTATGAGTGTCACCCTTTCCGATCTTTCTTATGACCTTCTAGGGGAGTTGCTGTTATCTGCTTATCTTCTAGACAAAGGTGACTTCTCTTTATAGAACAGCAAGCATCACTGAATCTCACAGTTCCTGCAGAGCCCATGGGAAGAAGTGTCCTATGACCCTCACCTTGCATTTGTCTGGGAAAAACGGAGACCCAGGTGACTCACCAGATGTGGGCAAACCTGGAGCCTCCTAGGGTGGGCAGCTCCATCATTTCTGGGTCCAGTAGAGACTTCTCTCCTATTCTACATAAAGGAGCTCAGGCTGTCTCCAGGCCACTGTTAAAAAAGCAAGGTACCCTGCCTGTGAGATTTGTACCTGTGCTGTTCAGTGGTCACCACCAGAGGGAGTAACTTCCTCTGGGTTCTCCTGGATCCCCTGTTGACTTAAGACTGTTCAGGCCTGCCTTTCCCTTGAGGAAGCTGGGAGCAGTCATGCCCAAAACTGCAAAGTCAGATTTGTAATTTCAGCTTCAAGGGGGAGAGACACCATCCTATCTCCTAGCAGAAAGCAGGCCAGCAGGAAGCCCCTCCTGCTGCTGCCTTCCCCTGCTAGGGGCAAGCTGGCTGCTGATTGGATGCTGAGGCAGGAGAATAGAGTTTGCCTGAAGGGGAACCCCTCCTAATGGAGTCATCCTGTTCCAACTGTTCACTGACACAGTTTAGGAAATTTCTTTCCAAAAACTTGACTTTTTTTTTAAAAAAAAAAATCATATAAATAAGTAATCAGAATAAATAATTAGGACTTGATGTAGCTCCCTGGTAGGGCGCTTGCCTGACATGGGCAAGGCCTCGGGTTCCATGCCAGCACCATGACCCCCCCAATAAAATATCAGAGAACTCACTCGTGAAAATGTCCACTAGTTCAGAAACGCCGGGGCACTGTGAGCAGCGTCCCGTGTCAGGTCGCTAACGTGAGTACTCTCAAAGGGAAAGCTTGTGTCCCAGGTGGTTCGCCAGAGCTCCGTGCTTAGACCTGCTCACTCGCATGGGAGAGAACCCTGTGACATCTGCCTGGACTGGGACTGAGATTCTGGGACGCAGGGGTGGGTTCAGCTTCCTTCCTGCTTCCTAACCTGTGGTTTTCAGGTAGGCATTGCCAGTGCTCTGTAAACCTTGGCAGCTCCTAAAAGCAGGCCCCAACCAGAATCCATCACAGGGCTGCCCTGCACTCCTGCAGGTGGCTGGAAGGTAATTCGGGCCCGTTTGAGAAGGCGTGTAGTTTGTAGTTTTTTTTTCTAGGTAAATCCAGGACGGAGCTTTGGGAGTGATGTGGAGTAAAGTGGGCTGTGGTAGAGCCGTGTGTCAGCAAGGAGTTTTGTACTTAGTGCCGAGGACGACCACAGGGGACATGTGTCCTGCAGTGACGCTACTGGGGCCAGGTGATGTGCGAGTCCCCTCTGTGAATAAAGAAACCGCCTTGGCCTGTTGATAGGGCAGAACCCAGGTTTGCGGGCTGTGGAGGAACTAAACTGACTGCAGGGAGAAAGGAGGCGGAGGAAGAGAGAAGCCATGGAGCCCCACTGGAGCCAGACGGAACTTTACCCAGTCCCCAGTAAGCCACAGCCACGTGGTGATACACAGATTAATAGAAATGGGTTAAATTAAGATGTAAGAGTTAGCAAATAAGCTAGTGTTAGTGGGCCAAGCAGTGATTTAATTAATACAGTTTCTGTGTGGTTATTTTGGGGCTGGGCAGCCGGGAAACAAACACGTGGCCTCCTAACACCAGATGGGGTAGCACCTGGGATCCCAAGTGGCCCCGCTCTGCATGAGGAGAGTCTCTCTTAGTCGAAATGCTTGGGATCACAGGTGATTGAGGCCCCATCAGGAGCTTTTGTGTGTTTGGGATGTTTGCATAGCTTTACCAGTTGAACAGCCTTACAAATCCATTGAGAAGCAGTTCAGATTCTCAGGTTAGGGGGCTCAACCAGGATTTGGTGAGAAAGCCACTGGGATGCTGTGGGAGCTACCATGGTGGCATTTATGATAGCATCGAAGATGGGAGCCACTTAGCAAATACTGACCGAGTTTTCGTCACAGCCCTCATTGTACTGATGGTGACTATGTCCCCCTGGTTCCTTGTGGTTCCGTGCTAGGCCACCATTGCGTGTTTGTTTCCTCATTTATTTCCTGACCCTTTGTTTCCCTACTAACTAATTAGTGCCAGGATTACTCCGGCAGGCGCTCCCACTTCCGGGGCTTCTTGGAACCCACCCTTCCTTATGCGTGAGTCCCTTCCTCAGCCAGCGCTGTCATCTCAAGGGCCACCCCACGTGGAAAGAAGAGGCTGAGCCCCCGAGACAAGTCACCAACTGCTGTCAGTGTCACTTGTGGGGAGCAACTTAGCTGCTGTGTGACAGCCTCCTGAGGGGCCACTGAGGGTGAGAGGGGCTAGTAGGAACATGGAGAACAATGCCAGGCGTGCTGTGTAACGTGCTCTGAGTTTGCTGTAATTAGTAGAGATGGCTGGGCTTGCTCTGACAGGCATTTAATAAGGGTCGTGTTGTTGTTTCTTTTTCTTTCTTTCTTCTTTTTTTTTTTTTTTGTGGAGTAGTGGGAGTAAGACCACCACGAAAATGAAAAATAGCACTTTTCCCCTAGTAGGGTCTTACTGTGTATCTCCGGTTGATGTGAAACTTGATATTTAGACCAGGTTGGTTTTGAATTCGCCTCCTGAAAGCTGGGATTTGAAATTGTCCCAGCAAGTATGGCTTATTTAAGTCCATGAAATAGTAACCCTCATTTTCCTTAGGACTACCTGCAGCTCTAAGGGAAGGAAGGTGAGTGTGTGTGTGTGTGTGTGTGTGTGTGTGTGTGTGTGTGTGTGTCTGTGTTGTACTGTCTTAATTACTTGTCATTTGGAAATACCTAGAATAAACTGCAATTTTGGTACTTTGGTATTTTGTTTTATTTTGGTTTGGTTTTCAAGACAGTGTTTCTCTGTATAGCCCTGGTTATCCTGGCTCTGTGTGTTAGGAAGACAAGGTTTTGCCCAGGGAGAACATGGAGAGGGGAAGAGGTAGAAGGGGAGACCACACAAAACCCGGAGACCCTGTGCACATTCTCGGGGGGGGGGCAGTTTAAATAGCCCGTGGGAGTGGTCTTGGCCTTGGGGGTGGTGTTACCGTTTGGCGGGCTTTCTCAAAGGTGGAGTTTGGATTGAGGCAACTCTCAGGAGAGGGAGCTTATGCCAGGAGCTGGGGTGAAGCCCTCAGCCAAACCGTCTGGACTCTTTGTATAAAGGGGTGTTAGGGAGCTGAGGTGATGCTTTCAACCAAACACCGTGAACTCAGAGATCTACCTGCTTGTACCGCCTGAGTGTTGAGATTAAAGCTGTGTGCCACCACCACCCACAGGACTTTGTTAAAAGGCTACTTACTGTGGACCTGACCTTTACTCAAAGTTGATAGCAACTTAGGAACTAAAGCACATTTAAAAAATAAGGTGCAGAGTACAGAGATATAGGGGCCCCATGAACTGTGATGTGGCAATCAATGAATATCGCAGATAACAAATCCTAGGGCCGCTAGCACAGTCTGGAAACAAGCCTTCTAACTGAAAGATAAATGCTAGCTTTGTGGAGTTTTTCCGCCCTCTGCTCTTTCTCGTCCCGTTTCTTTCCTCTCCTTCTCCGTCCCTTTAGCAGACGGACACCTCAGAACTTCATCCTGCTGTATTCCCACCTCCCCCACTGGCCTCCAGCTCCCAATGGACTATGGCTGGACATCCTTCACGTGTGGTCCTTGGAAGGCCAAACAGCTGTGACCCTTTTATCTTCGAATGCTGCCCTGGTTTGCAGGAGGCTGTGCCAGGGAAGGTGAGCCTCCATCATTGTGCGTGCTGGTTTCATAGTCTTCAAGGCCCTGCTGTGCTTTTTTAATTAAATGAGTCCGTCCTTTAAACTCCATGCTCACCTACAGCATGTGGCCCTAGTCACAGAGGCGCCTGGAGGGGCTAAAGAGTAGAAGAGGGCCCTTTGGCATAGTGTGGTCCATATTCGATTCTCGGGGTCCCCATGATCCATCCAGCTCCTTGAAGCGGGAGAGCACAACTAATCCAAGTTGAGTTCAACAGACAGCTGCCCACCAGCTGTTAGCTCTGCGCCATGCTGGCTGCTGGCTAGTTGGTAGCGCTAGGGTGGGATGTCTGGAGAGCCCAACTCATCCATACCTTGTGCTAAGTACCAGCCATAGGTTAGTACATTTAATTAGATCGCTTTGTGGGTCAAAGGGTAATTACAAAAGTAACCAAAAGAGAAAAATACAAGCATTCACTAAAACCCTACTTTGTCTTTTCCCCCAGTCTTCCTCAGAGGTGGCGTCTGGGGCATGTCATATGTTGTTTTTCATACATGTTTCAGAGTCTGGCAGGTGACGCATACCACATGCCATGTTTGCAGGCTGTAAAGTGCTGGTCATGACTTTAGCTGCCTGCCTTTTCGTGGGTAGGCCTGGGCTCTGCATTCTTTTGACTGCCTGAGGTTCCGCTGTGACAACCATCTTAGACCTGCCCTGTCCTTAGGGAGCGCCTTCCTGCTACACACAGTGTTGTGTCCAGCATCCCGTCACACATGTCTGTTTATGTGTGTGCATACATTTCTGAGGCAGGAGCCTCTGCCAGTTTCTCTCCATCGTACTACCGTATGGCTGTGTTTACATTGCCACCAGCCCTGTGGAATCCTGTCTTTTACCATTTTGGGTCTTTGACAGATGGGAAAGAATCCCTCCTTGCTTTAAGTAGCCTGTCCTTAACAGGGAACAGGGCCGGCCATATTAACAGCCTTCTTGGTCATTTGGTGCTTTGTCTCTACCAATTGCTTATGTTCACTGTTTTTCTGGTGAGCTTCTGGCCTGAGGCTAAGAATTTGTTAAGAGGGCTATTAATTAATTAATTTATTTATCTGTTTATTTATTAATTACAACTGACCCTCTGACTCCCTGGCGATGGCAGCCCCACAGAACCCTTTTCTTCTTTTCCTTTGTGGTTCAGATGCAACACTGCTGTCTCCATTGCGTGCATGCAGGGAGGCAGGGAGGCGGAGAGTGTTTCTTTGCGTGCTTTGCATTATTGTTCATTTTCTTCTTCTTTTTTCTTTCTTTTTTTGTTTCTCGAGACAGGGTTTCTCTGTGTAGCCTTGGCTGTCCTGGAACTCACTCTGTAGACCAGGCTGGCCTCGAACTCACAGAGATACTCCTGCCTCTGCCTCCCGAGTGCTGGGATTAAAGGCGTGCGCTGCCGCCACCGCCACCACCACCTGGCAGTGCTTTGTGTTCTTACTGTCGGCTTTTCCGTTTGCTTCAGGAAGGGGGTTGTTTGTATGTTAGCCATGACTTGTTCCTGCTCTGCCTACTAACACTTCCCCTTGAACATTTGAAATGCAGCCTAAATGGTGTTTATATGCATGTATCAGAACCCCTGCTAATGTCATGGTCCACGTCTGAGCCAGCTTTGTCCTGATTTTGTGACTGTGGCCGACTCTGTCTTTGTCACTTGTCCTTCCTTCTGTCACGTACGTAGACTTAAAATGTGTTCAGATAGAGCTGAGCCAGTGAGATGCTCAGCAGGTCCCGGTGCTGACCACCAAGCCTGACTTGAGGCCCATGCCCAGGGCCCACATGGTGGAAGGACAAAACTGACCCTGCACTCTGTTCTCTCACCTCCACACAATACACTCTCACACACACACCTTTGTCATGTGTGCACACGCATATACACATACACACTGACTACAACACACACATACCTTTGTCATGTGTGCACACGCATATTCACATACACACTGACTACAGCACACTCACATACACCTTTGTCATGGGTGCACACACATATACACATACACACTAACTAAATAAATGTAATAAAAAGTGAGAACTCACTGTTCCTTATTTTGCTTTCCCGTAAGGGAAGTGTCTGCCCCATCTTGACTCTGTAACCCAGCTCTCATACCAAAGCCTCCTGCTGCTCCTCACTGGCCGAGTCCGTTGAGTGTTGGGACAACCTGATTTGACTTTTGTGGTTTTTTTTAAGACTTTGGCATATTTCCACACATACAGAGATATCTCGTGGGCAGGACTCCAGTCTAAACAGGAGTCATTCAGGCTTTGTGGACGTTATCACACACATGGCCCAAGGCTGGCTTTGTAGAGTATTTTTATTGCATTCATGTTTCTGCATCAGCCCTTCACTCTGGTGTTGAAGCTTCCCTTGTGCTATGTGAGCATTCCAAAGGCTTTGGGTGAGGGGCTGTCAGTGTTTTAAATAATATAGCTTCTGTGTGATTATTTCAGGGTTGAGCATCCAGGAACCAACAAGTGGCCTCCTTCAACACAGGGAGGGTCAAGAAAGCCCACCCAGTGATGACCTCTCCCCAGGGAGGTCAGGACCACTCCCAGAGGCTATTTAGGCAGCCGCTCAGAGAATGAACACGTGGCCTCCGGGTTTTACATGGTGTCCCCTTCTCTCTCTTCCCCTCGCCATGCCTCCCAGGGCCACCCGGGAGCACTGCATTAAACATGAGCACCTTTATTTGGTCTAATTTGGTCTGATTGGAATTATTTGCATCGGCGGAGAGGCTCGTCCTAAGAAATATTCCTAACAGAAGGAAATAGTTCAGTGAGGGCGTGCCTTGAACTCTGCCCCTGTCTCCTGGTGTACACACATATTCACTCATCCCTTCCACTTCTCTTCCTCCGTTCCTTCCTCCACTCCTCCTCCCACCTCTCCCTTCCTCCCCTTCCTGGCTTCCATAAGGTGAGAGTCCTCTGTGCCCTTCCCCACCATGCACCGTGAACCTCTGAACCCGTGGCCCAAACTGACCTCTCTTGCTTTTTAAGTTGGCATTCTCAATCTCCCCCTGACTCCCTCACTCCCCCACCCCCGTGATGGAAGCAGGCTAACACACCATTCCTCCCAGCAGGCGGCAGAGCCTTCTGGCCAGCTAAGAAGCCAGACCTTGAGTGTGACAGGAACCCAGTCTCTCTTTCTCGGCAGCAGCCACCTGCAGTGCCCAGCTCTGGGCCTCACTGCCCACAAAGCGAGCTGTGGCACACGTGGCAGAACTGGTTTGATGGGAGGTCTCAGACAGCTGGAGTCTGTCCTTCATCAGCTGTTGCTCCATTAGCGAGCAGGGAGAAGCGTTGAGGGAGAGCTGCAGCAGTCAGTCTTTTCCCTTCCTCTTAGATGATCCTTCTGTTTCCCTCCTAGCACGTCCTCTGAGCTTTCCCAGTTCTGTGGGTGGAGGGAGGGTCACTGGATGGTATTGCACAGCCAAGAAGGAGGGGGACAGATATGGAACTCCATTGTCTTATTTCAGAGTTCAAATTCTTACCCCCCCTTGCATCCAGTCTACCCTGGTTTGTTCTGATCCCTCCTATTTCCCAATGAGGACCCTAAAGCCTGGGGGACATGCCCAAAGACTAAAACCTGCACCATTTTTTTCTCAAGCATTTGGCTGCCTCTGTCATTGTCCACTTCCAGTCCCTTGCACTGTGTCCTGCTCCGTGCCTCCTGTGTCAGTCAGTGTTAACTGTCACCTTCAGGAATCTAGAGTAACCTGGGGGAGGGTTCTCTGGGCTTGGCTGTGATTGCATTAACTGAGGTGGAAAGCCCCGCCCACTCTGGGTGGCACCATTTCACTGGCTGGGATACTTCACTTTGCAGCTGGAGAAAGGGAGCTGAGCAGCTGTTCCTGTGGATCCTTTCCTGCTTCCAGCTATGGACATATTGTGAGGAGCTGTTTCAAACTACTGTCGCCTTGACTACCACATCATGCTGAACTATACTGTGAACTGTGGCCCATAACAAACGCATTCTCCCTTATATTGCTCTAGTCAGTGTTTGATCCCAGAAAGAGAAATTGGGATACTCCCATATCACTGGGATACTCCCACATCACTGAGATACTCCCACATCACTGGGATACTCCCACATCACTGGGATAATCCCACAACACAGAGATACTCTCACATAACTGGAACACTCCCACATCACAGGAACACTCCCGCATCACTGAGATATTCCCACATCACTGAGATAATCCTACATCAGTGGAACACTCCCACATCACTGGAACACTCCCACATAACTGAGATAATCCCACATCACTGGAACACTCCCACATCACTGGAACACTCCCACATCGCTGAGATATTCCCACATCACTGAGAGACTCCCGCATCACTGAGATAATCCCACATCACTGAGATACTCCCACACGACTGAGATACTCCAACATCACTGGAACACTCGCACAAACTGGGATACACCCACATCACTGGAACATTCCTGCATCACTGAGATACTCCTGCATCTCTGGAACACTCCCGCATCATTGAGATACTCGCACATCACTGGAACACTCCTGCAACACTGGGACACTCCCACACCGCTAGAACACTCCCACATCAATGGGACACTCCCATATCACTGGGACACTCCAATATGACTGAGAACTCCCACACCACTGAGATACTCCCACATCACGAGAACACTCCCACATCACTGAGAAACTCCCGCATCATTGGAACACGCCCGCATCACTGAGATACTCCCACATCATTAGAACACTCCCGCATCACTGGGACACTCACACATCACTTGGACACTCCAACGTCACTGAGATACTCACGCATCACTGTGTGACTCCCACACCACTGAGATTCCCCAACATCACTGGAACACTCCCGAATCCCTGAGATAATCCCACAACACTGGAACACTCCCGCATCACTGAGCTACTCTACATCACTAAGATAATCCCATACCACTGAGATTCCCCAACATCACTGGAACACTCCTGCATCACTGTTATACTCCCACACCACTGAGATACTCCCACATCACTGGAACACTCCCACATCACTGGAACACTCTCGCATCACTGAGATACTCACACATCTCTGGGACACTCCCACACCACTGAGATAGTCCCACATCACTAGAACACTCCAACATCACCAAGAAACTGCCGCATCATTGGAACACTCCCGCATCACTGAGATATTCCCACATCACTGAGATAGTCCCACAACACTGAGATATTCCCACATCACTGGGACGCTCCCACATCACTGAGATACCCACACATCTCTGGGACATTACCAGATGACTGAGATACTCTCACATTACTAGAACACTCCCGCATCAGTGAGATACTCTCACATCACTGGGACACTCCCATACCACTGAGATACTCCCACATCACTGGAACACTCCCTATCACTGAGATACTACATGACACTGGGACACTCCCGCATCACTGAGATACTCCCACATCATTGGAACACTCCCACATCACTGTGATGCTCCCACATCACTGAGATAGTCCCACATCACTAGAACACTCCTGCACCACTGAGAAACTCCCGCATCATTAGAACAATCCCGCATCACTGAGATACTCCCACATCACTGAGATACTCGCACACCACTGAGATATTCCCACACCACTGGGACACTCCCACATCACTGAGATACTCCCACACCACTGAGATAGTCCCACATCACTAGAACACTCCCTAACCACTGATAAACTCCCACATCATTGGAACACTCCCGCATCACTGAGATACTCCCACATCATTGGAACTCTCTGCATCACTGGGACACTTTCACATCACTTGGACACTCCCACATCACTGAGACTCACGCATCACTGGGCTACTCCCACAACAGTGGAATACTCCCGCATCACAGATACACTCACGCATCATTGAGATACTCCCCTACCACTGAGATTCCCCGACATCACTGGAACACTCCTGCATCACTGAGATACTCCTAGACCACAGAGATACTCCCACATCACTGAGATACTCCCACATCACTGAGATATTCCCACACCACTGAGATATTCCCACACCAATGAGATATTCCCACATCACTGGGACACTCCCACATCACTGAGATGCTCACATATCTATGGGAAACTCCCACATCACTGAGATACTCCCACACCACTGAGATAGTCCTACATCACAGGAACACTCCCACATCACTGAGATATTCCCACAACACTGAGATATTCCCACATCACTGAGATACTCCCACATCACTGAGATATTCCCACACCACTGAGATATTCCCACACCACTGAGATATTCCCACATCACTGGGACACTCCCACATCACTAAGATACTCACACATCTATGGGAAATTCCCACATCACTGAGATAGTCCCACATCACTGAGATACTCCCACATCACTGGAACACATCCACATCACTGACATACTCACGCATAACTGAGATACTCCCACATCACTAAAAAATCCCCCATCACTGCGATACTCCCACATCACTGAGATACTCTCACACAACTGAGAAAATCCTGCATCACTGGAACACGCCCACATCACAGGAACACTCCCACATCACTGAGAGACTCCCACACCACTGAGATACTCCCACATCACTGGAACACATCCACATCACTGACATACTCACGCATAACTGAGATACTCCCACATCAATGAACAGTCCCTCATCACTGCGATACTCCCACATCACTGAGATACTCTCACACAACTGAGAAAATCCTGCATCAATGGAACACTCACACATCACAGGAACACTGCCACATCACTGAGATACTCCCGCATCACTGAGATGCTCCCACAGCACTGAGATATTCCCACACCACTGAGATACTCCCACATCACTGAGATATTCCCACACCACTGAGATATTCCCACACCACTGAGATACTCCCACATCACTGATATATTCCCACACCACTGAGATATTCCCACACCACTGAGATATTCCCACATCACTGGGACACTCCCACATCACTGAGATACTCACACATCTATGGGAAATTCCCACATCACTGAGATACTCCCACATCACTGAGATAGTACCACATCACTGAGATACTCTCACACAACTGAGAAAATCCTACATCACTGAAACAGTCACACATCACAGGAACACTCCCACATCACTGAGATACTCCCACATCACTGAGATACTCCCGCATCACTGAGATACTCCCACAGCACTGGAAAACTCCTACATCACAGGGTCACTCCCACATCACTAAGATACTCACACATCCCTGGGTCACTCCCACAATACTGAGGTACTCCCACACCACTGAGATAGTCCCAAATCACTAGAACACTCCCACATCACTGAGATACTCCGGCATCACTGAGATACTCCCACATCACTGAGATATTCCCACATCACTGAGATACTCCAAAATCACTGAGATAGTCCCATACCACTGAGATATTCCCACATAACTGGGACACTCACACATCACTGAGATACTCACACATCTCTGGGACACTCCCACATCACTGAGATTTTCCCACACCACTGAGATAGTCCCACATCACTAGAACACTCCCACATCACTGAGAAACTCCCATATCATTGGAACACTCCCGCATCACTGAGATACTCCCACATCATTGGAACACTCCCGCATCACTGGAACACTCACACATCACTTGGAAACTCCCACATCAATGAGAAACTCCCACATCACTGGACACTCCCACATCACAGGAATATTCCCTCATCACTGAGATACTCCCACATCCCTAGAACACTCCCGCATCACTGAGATATTCCCACATCACTGAGATATTCACACATCACTTAGATATTCCCACACCACTGAGATACTCCAACGTCACTGGGACACTCCCGCATCACTGAGATACTCCCACATCATTGGAACACTCCCACATCACTGCGATACTCCCACATCACTGAGATAGTCCCACATCACTAGAACACTCCTGCACCACTGAGAAACTCCCACATCATTGGAACAATCCTGCATCACTGAGATACTCCTAGACCACTGAGATACTCCCACATCACTGAGATACTCCCACATCACTGAGATATTCCCACACCACTGAGATATTCCCACACCACTGAGATATTCCCACATCACTGGGACACTCCCACATCACTGAGATGCTCACACATCTATGGGAAACTCCCACATCACTGAGATACTCCCACACCACTGAGATAGTCCTACATCACAGGAACAATCCCACATCACTGAGATATTCCCACACCACTGAGATATTCTCACATCACTGAGATACTCCCACATCACTTAGATATTCCCACACCACTGAGATATTCCCACTCCACTGAGATATTCCCACACCACTGAGATACTCCCACATCACTGAGATATTCCCACACCACTGAGATATTCCCACACCACTGAGATATTCCCACATCACTGGGACACTCCCACATCACTAAGATACTCACACATCTATGGGAAATTCCCACATCATTGAGATAGTCCCACATCACTGAGATACTCCCACATCACTGGAACACATCCACATCACTGACATACTCACGCATAACTGAGATACTCCCACATCACTAAAAAATCCCCCATCACTGCGATACTCCCACATCACTGAGATACTCTCACACAACTGAGAAAATCCTGCATCACTGGAACACGCCCACATCACAGGAACACTCCCACATCACTGAGAGACTCCCACACCACTGAGATACTCCCACATCACTGGAACACATCCACATCACTGACATACTCACGCATAACTGAGATACTCCCACATCAATGAACAGTCCCTCATCACTGCGATACTCCCACATCACTGAGATACTCTCACACAACTGAGAAAATCCTGCATCAATGGAACACTCACACATCACAGGAACACTGCCACATCACTGAGATACTCCAGCATCACTGAGATGTTCCCACAGCACTGAGATATTCCCACACCACTGAGATACTCCCACATCACTGAGATATTCCCACTCCACTGAGATATTCCCACACCACTGAGATACTCCCACATCACTGATATATTCCCACACCACTGAGATATTCCCACACCACTGAGATATTCCCACATCACTGGGACACTCCCACATCACTGAGATACTCACACATCTATGGGAAATTCCCACATCACTGAGATACTCCCACATCACTGAGATAGTCCCACATCACTGAGGTACTCTCACACAACTGAGAAAATCCTGCATCACTGAAACACTCACACATCACAGGAACACTCCGACATCACTAAGATACTCCCACATCACTGAGATACTCCCGCATCACTGAGATACTCCCACAGCACTGGAAAACTCCTACATCACAGGGTCACTCCCACATCACTGAGATACTCACACATCCCTGGGTCACTCCCACAATACTGAGGTACTCCCACACCACTGAGATAGTCCCAAATCACTAGAACACTCCCACATCACTGAGATACTCCGGCATCACTGAGATATTCCCATACCACTGAGATATTCCCACATAACTGGGACACTCACACATCACTGAGATACTCCCACATCTCTGGGACACTCCCACATCACTGAGATACTCCCACACCACTGAGATAGTCCTACATCACAGGAACACTCCCACATCACTGAGATTTTCCCACACGACTGAGATAGTCCCACATCACTAGAACACTCCCACATCACTGAGAAACTCCCATATCATTGGAACACTCCCGCATCACTGAGATACTCCCACATCATTGGAACACTCCCGCATCACTGGGACACTCACACATCACTTGGAAACTCCCACATCAATGAGAAACTCCCACATCACTGGAACACTCCCACATCACAGGAATATTCCCTCATCACTGAGATACTCCCACATCCCTAGAACACTCCCGCATCACTGAGATATTACCACATCACTGAGATATTCACACATCACTGAGATAGTCGCACACCACTGAGATACTCCAACGTCACTGGGACACTCCCGCATCACTGAGATACTCCCACATCATTGGAACACTCCCACATCACTGCGATACTCCAACAACACTGAGATAGTCCCACATCACTAGAACACTCCTGCACCACTGAGAAACTCCCGCATCATTGGAACAATCCCGCATCACTGAGAAACTCCCACATCACTGAGATACTCCCACATCACTGAGATATTCCCACACCACTGAGATATTCCCACATCAATGGGACACTACCACATCACTGTGATACTCAGACATCTATGGGAAACTCCCACATCACTGAGATACTCCCACACCACTGAGATAGTCCTACATCACAGGAACACTCCCACAATACTGAGATACTCCCACACCACTGAGATAGTCCTACATCACAGGAACACTCCCACATCACTGAGATATTCCCACACCACTGAGATATTCCCACATCACTGGGACACTCCCACATCACTGAGATACTTACACATCTATGGGAAACTCCCACATCACTGAGATACTCCCACATCACTGAGATAGTCCCACATCACTGAGATATTCCCACACCAATGAGATATTCCCACTCCACTGAGATACTCCCACATCACTGAGATATTCCCACACCACTGAGATAGTCCCACTCCAATGAGATATTCCCACACCACTGAGATACTCCCACATCACTGAGATATTCCCACACCCCTGAGATATTCCCACACCACTGAGATATTCCCACATCACTGGGACACTCCCACATCACTGAGATACTCACACATCTATGGGAAATTCCCACATCACTGAGATACTCCCACATCACTGAGATATTCCCTCATCACTGAGATACTCCCACATCACTGGAACACATCCACATCACAGAGATACTCACGCATAACTGAGATACTCCCACATCAATGACACTCCCTCATCACTGTGATACTCTCACATCACTGCGATACTCTCACACAACTGAGAAAATCCTGCATCACTGGAACACTCACACATCACAGGAACACAGCCACATCACTGAGATACTCCCGCATCACTGAGATGCTCCCACAGCACTGAGATATTCCCACACCACTGAGATACTCCCACATCACTGAGATATTACCACACCACTGAGATATTCCCACACCACTGAGATATTCTCACATCACTGAGACACTACCACATCACTGAGATACTCACACATCTATGGAAAACTCCCACATCACTGAGATACTCCCACACCACTGAGATAGTCCTACATCACAGGAACACTCCACATCACTGAGATATTCCCACATCACTGAGATACTCCCACATCATTGAGATATTCCCACACCACTGAGATATTCCCACACCACTGAGATATTCCCACTCCACTGAGATATTCCCACACCACTGAGATACTCCCACATCACTGAGATATTCCCACACCACTGAGATATTCACACACCACTGAGATATTCCCACATCACTGGGACACTCCCACATCACTGAGATAATCCCACATCACTGAGATACTCTCACACAACTGAGAAAATCCTGCATCACTGGAACACTCACACATCACAGGAACACTCCCACATCACTGAGATACTCCCTTATCACTGAGATGCTCCCACAGCACTGGAAAACACCCACATGACTGGCACACTCCCACATCACTGAGATACTCACACATCCCTGGGTCACTCCCACAATACTGAGATACTTCCACACCACTGAGATAGTCCCACATCACTAGAACACTCCTACATCACTGAGATACTCCGGCATCACCTAGATACTCCCACATCACTGAGATATTCCCACATCACTGGAACACTCCCGCATCACTGAGAAATTCCCATATCACTGAGATATTCCCACATCACTGAGATATTCCCACACCACTGAGATACCCCCATATCACTGAGATATTCCCACATCACTGAGATATTCCCACACCACTGAGATACCCCCACGTCACTGGGATACTCCCACATCACTGAGATATTCCCACATCACTGGAACACTCCCGCATCACTGAGAAATTCCCATATCACTGAGATATTCCCACATCACTGAGATATTCCCACACCACTGAGATACCCACACGTCACTGGGACACTCACGCATCACTGAGATATTCCCACATCATTGGAACACTCCTACATCACTGGAACACATCTACATCACTGAGATACTCACGCATAACTGAGATACTCCCACATCAATGAACACTCCCTCATCACTGCGATACTCCCACATCACTGAGATACTCTTACACAACTGAGAAAATCCTGCATCACTGGAACACTCCCACATCACAGGAACACTCCCACAAAACTGAGATACTCCCGCATCACTGAGATGCTCCCACAGCACTGAGATATTCCCATACCACTGAGATACTCCCACATCACTGAGATATTCACACACCACTGAGATATTCCCACACCACAGAGATATTCCCACATCACTAGGACACTACCACATCATTGAGATACTCAAACATCTATGGAAAACTCCCACATCACTGAGATACTCCCACACCACTGAGATAGTTCTACTTCACAGGAACACTCCAAATCACTGAGATATTCCCACATCACTGAGATACTCCCACATCACTGAGATATTCACACACCACTGAGATATTCACACACCACTGAGATATTCCCACATCACTGGGACACTCCCACATCACTGAGATACTCACACATCTATGGGAAATTCCCATATCACTGAGATACTCCCACATCACTGAGATAGTCCTACATCACTGAGATACTCTCACACAACTGAGAAAATCCTGCATCACTAGAACACTCACACATCACAGGAACACTCCCACATCACTGAGATACTCCCGCATCACTGAGATGCTCCCACAGCACTGGAAAACTCCCACATCACTGGGTCACTCCAATATCACTGAGATACTCACACATCCCTGGGTCACTCCCACAATACTGAGGTACTCCCACACCACTGAGATAGTCCCACATCACTAGAACACACCCACATCACTGAGATACTCCGGCATCACTGAGATACTCCCACATCACTGAGATATTCCCACACCACTGAGATATTCACACACCACTGAGATATTCCCACATCACTGGAACACTCCCGCATCACTGAGATATTCACACATCACTGAGATACTCCAACATCACTGAGATATTCTCATACCACTGAGATATTCCCACATCCCTGGGACACTCACACACCACTGAGATACTCACACATCTCTGGGACACTCCCACATCACTGAGATATTCCCACACCACTGAGATAGTCCCACATCACTAGAACACTCTCACATCACTGAGAAACTCCCACATCATTGGAACACTCCCGCATCACTGAGATACTCCCACATCATTGGAACACTCCCGCATCACTGAGATACTCCCACATCACTGAGATATTCCCACACCACTGAGATATTCACACACCACTGAGATATTCCCACATCACTGGGACACTCCCACATCACTGAGATACTCACACATGTATGGGAAATTCCCATATCACTGAGATACTCCCACATCACTGAGATAGTCCTACATCACTGAGATACTCTCACACAACTGAGAAAATCCTGCATCACTAGAACACTCACACATCACAGGAACACTCCCACATCACTGAGATACTCCCGCATCACTGAGATGCTCCCACAGCACTGGAAAACTCCCACATCACTGGGTCACTCCAATATCACTGAGATACTCACACATCCCTGGGTCACTCCCACAATACTGAGGTACTCCCACACCACTGAGATAGTCCCACATCACTAGAACACTCCCACATCACTGAGATACTCCGGCATCACTGAGATACTCCCACATCACTGAGATATCCCCACACCACTGAGATATTCACACACCACTGAGATATTCCCACATCACTGGAACACTCCCGCATCACTGAGATATTCACACATCACTGAGATACTCCAACATCACTGAGATATTCTCATACCACTGAGATATTCCCACATCATGGGACACTCACACATCACTGAGATACTCACACATCTCTGGGACACTCCCACATCACTGAGATTTACCCACACCACTGAGATAGTCTTACATCACTGAGATATTCCCACACCACTGAGTTATTCCCACTCCACCGAGATACTCCCACACCACTGAGATATTCCCACATCACTGGGACACTCCTACATCACTGAGATACTCATACATCTATGGGAAACTCCCACATCACTGAGATATTCCCACACCACTGAGATAGTCCCACATCACTAGAACACTCCCACATCACTGAGATACTCCCACATCATTGGAACACTCCCGCATCACTGGGACACTCACACATCACTTGGACACTCCCACATCAATGAGAAACTCCCACATCACTGGAACACTCCCACATCACAGGAACATTCCCTCATCACTGAGATACTCCCACATCCCTAGAACACTCCCGCATCACTGAGATGCTCCCACAGCACTGGAAAACTCCCACATCACTGGGTCACTCCAATATCACTGAGATACTCACACATCCCTGGGTCACTCCCACAATACTGAGGTACTCCCACACCACTGAGATAGTCCCACATCACTAGAACACACCCACATCACTGAGATACTCCGGCATCACTGAGATACTCCCACATCACTGAGATATTCCCACACCACTGAGATATTCACACACCACTGAGATATTCCCACATCACTGGAACACTCCCGCATCACTGAGATATTCACACATCACTGAGATACTCCAACATCACTGAGATATTCTCATACCACTGAGATATTCCCACATCCCTGGGACACTCACACACCACTGAGATACTCACACATCTCTGGGACACTCCCACATCACTGAGATATTCCCACACCACTGAGATAGTCCCACATCACTAGAACACTCTCACATCACTGAGAAACTCCCACATCATTGGAACACTCCCGCATCACTGAGATACTCCCACATCATTGGAAAACTCCCGCATCACTGAGATACTCCCACATCACTGAGATATTCCCACACCACTGAGATATTCACACACCACTGAGATATTCCCACATCACTGGGACACTCCCACATCACTGAGATACTCACACATGTATGGGAAATTCCCATATCACTGAGATACTCCCACATCACTGAGATAGTCCTACATCACTGAGATACTCTCACACAACTGAGAAAATCCTGCATCACTAGAACACTCACACATCACAGGAACACTCCCACATCACTGAGATACTCCCGCATCACTGAGATGCTCCCACAGCACTGGAAAACTCCCACATCACTGGGTCACTCCAATATCACTGAGATACTCACACATCCCTGGGTCACTCCCACAATACTGAGGTACTCCCACACCACTGAGATAGTCCCACATCACTAGAACACTCCCACATCACTGAGATACTCCGGCATCACTGAGATACTCCCACATCACTGAGATATCCCCACACCACTGAGATATTCACACACCACTGAGATATTCCCACATCACTGGAACACTCCCGCATCACTGAGATATTCACACATCACTGAGATACTCCAACATCACTGAGATATTCTCATACCACTGAGATATTCCCACATCATGGGACACTCACACATCACTGAGATACTCACACATCTCTGGGACACTCCCACATCACTGAGATTTACCCACACCACTGAGATAGTCTTACATCACTGAGATATTCCCACACCACTGAGTTATTCCCACTCCACCGAGATACTCCCACACCACTGAGATATTCCCACATCACTGGGACACTCCTACATCACTGAGATACTCATACATCTATGGGAAACTCCCACATCACTGAGATATTCCCACACCACTGAGATAGTCCCACATCACTAGAACACTCCCACATCACTGAGATACTCCCACATCATTGGAACACTCCCGCATCACTGGGACACTCACACATCACTTGGACACTCCCACATCAATGAGAAACTCCCACATCACTGGAACACTCCCACATCACAGGAACATTCCCTCATCACTGAGATACTCCCACATCCCTAGAACACTCCCCCATCACTGAGATATTCCCACATCAATGAGATATTCCCACACCACTGAGATACTCCAACGTCATTGGGACACTATCGCATCACTGAGATACTCCCACATCATTGGAACACACCCACATCCCTGCGGTACTCCCACATCACTGAGATAGTCTCACATCACTAGAACACTCCTGCACCACTGAGAAACTCCCGCATCATTGGAACAATCCCGCATCACGGAGATACTCCCACATCACTGAGAATCTCCCACATCACTGAGATATTCCCACACCACTGAGAAATTCCCACATCACTGGGACACTCCCACATCACTGAGATACTCACACATCTATGGGAAACTCCCACATCACTGAGATACTACACATCACTGAGATAGTCCCACATCAGTGAGATATTCCCACACCACTGAGATATTCCCACTCCCCTGAGATACTCCCACATCACTGAGATAATCCCACACCACTGAGATATTCCCACTCCACTGAGATATTCCCACAGCACTGAGATACTCACACATCACTGAGATATTCCCACACCACTGAGATATTTCCACACCACTGAGATATTCCCACATCACTGGGACACTCCCACATCACTGAGATACTCACACATCTATGGTAAATTCCCACATCACTGAGATACTCCCACATCACTGAGATAGTCCCGCATCACTGAGATACTCCCACAACTCCTGAACACATCCACATCCACTGAGATACTCACGCATAACTGAGATACTCCCACATCAATGAACAGTCCCTCATCACTGCGATACTCCCACATCACTGAGATACTCTCACACAACTGAGAAAATCCTGCATCACTGGAACACTCACACATCACAGGAACATTCCCACATCACTGAGATACTCCCTTATCACTGAGATGCTCCCACAGCACTGGAAAACACCCACATGACTGGGACACTCCCACATCACTGAGATACTCACACATCCCTGGGTCACTCCCACAATACTGAGATACTTCCACACCACTGAGATAGTCCCACATCACTAGAACACTCCTACATCACTGAGATACTCCGGCATCACCTAGATACTCCCACATCACTGAGATATTCCCACATCACTGGAACACTCCCGCATCACTGAGAAATTCCCATATCACTGAGATATTCCCACATCACTGAGATATTCCCACACCACTGAGATACCCCCACGTCACTGGGACACTCCCGCATCACTGAGATATTCCCACATCATTGGAACACTCCTACATCACTGGAACACATCTACATCACTGAGATACTCACGCATAACTGAGATACTCCCACATCAATGAACACTCCCTCATCACTGCGATACTCCCACATCACTGAGATACTATCACACAACTGAGAAAATCCTGCATCACTGGAACACTCCCACATCACAGGAACACTCCCACAAAACTGAGATACTCCCGCATTACTGAGATGCTCCCACAGCACTGATATATTCCCACACCACTGAGGTACTCCCACATCACTGAGATATTCACACACCACTGAGATATTCCCACACCACTGAGATATTCCCACATCACTAGGACACTACCACATCATTGAGATACTCAAACATCTATGGAAAACTCCCACATCACTGAGATACTCCCACACCACTGAGATAGTCCTACTTCACAGGAACACTCCAAATCACTGAGATATTCCCACATCACTGAGATACTCCCACATCACTGAGATATTCCCACACCACTGAGATATTCACACACCACTGAGATATTCCCACATCACTGGGACACTCCCACATCACTGAGATACTCACACATCTATGGGAAATTCCCATATCACTGAGATACTCCCACATCACTGAGATAGTCCTACATCACTGAGATACTCTCACACAACTGAGAAAATCCTGCATCACTAGAACACTCACACATCACAGGAACACTCCCACATCACTGAGATACTCCCGCATCACTGAGATGCTCCCACAGCACTGGAAAACTCCCACATCACTGGGTCACTCCAATATCACTGAGATACTCACACATCCCTGGGTCACTCCCACAATACTGAGGTACTCCCACACCACTGAGATAGTCCCACATCACTAGAACACTCCCACATCACTGAGATACTCCGGCATCACTGAGATACTCCCACATCACTGAGATATTCCCACACCACTGAGATATTCACACACCACTGAGATATTCCCACATCACTGGAACACTCCCGCATCACTGAGATATTCACACATCACTGAGATACTCCAACATCACTGAGATATTCTCATACCACTGAGATATTCCCACATCACTGGGACACTCACACATCACTGAGATACTCACACATCTCTGGAACACTCCCACATCACTGAGATTTTCCCACACCACTGAGATAGTCTTACATCACTGAGATATTCCCACACCACTTAGATATTCCCACTCCACCGAGATACTCCCAGACCACTGAGATATTCCCACATCACTGGGACACTCCTACATCACTGAGATACTCACACATCTATGGGAAACTCCCACATCACTGAGATATTCCCACACCACTGAGATAGTCCCACATCACTAGAACACTCCCACATCACTGAGAAACTCCCACATCATTGGAACACTCCCGCATCACTGAGATACTCCCACATCATTGGAACACTCCCGCATCACTGGGACACTCACACATCACTTGGACACTCCCACATCAATGAGAAACTCCCACATCACTGGAACACTCCCACATCACAGGAATATTCCCTCATCACTGAGATACTCCCATATCCCTAGAACACTCCCGCATCACTGAGATAATACCACATCACTGAGATATTCACACATCACTGAGATAGTCGCACACAACTGAGATATTCCCACTCCACTGAGATATTCCCACAGCACTGAGATACTCACACATCACTGAGATATTCCCACACCACTGAGATATTTCCACACCACTGAGATATTCCCACATCACTGGGACACTCCCACATCACTGAGATACTCACACATCTATGGTAAATTCCCACATCACTGAGATACTCCCACATCACTGAGATAGTCCCGCATCACTGAGATATTCACACACCACTGAGATATTCCCACATCACTGGAACACTCCCGCATCACTGAGATATTCACACATCACTGAGATACTCCAACATCACTGAGATATTCTCATACCACTGAGATATTCCCACATCCCTGGGACACTCACACATCACTGAGATACTCACACATCTCTGGGACACTCCCACATCACTGAGATATTCCCACACCACTGAGATAGTCCCACATCACTAGAACACTCTCACATCACTGAGAAACTCCCACATCATTGGAACACTCCCGCATAACTGAGATACTCCCACATCATTGGAACACTCCCGCATCACTGAGATACTCCCACATCACTGAGATATTCCCACACCACTGAGATATTCACACACCACTGAGATATTCCCACATCACTGGGACACTCCCACATCACTGAGATACTCACACATCTATGGGAAATTCCCATATCACTGAGATACTCCCACATCACTGAGATAGTCCTACATCACTGAGATACTCTCACACAACTGAGAAAATCCTGCATCACTAGAACACTCACACATCACAGGAACACTCCCACATCACTGAGATACTCCCGCATCACTGAGATGCTCCCACAGCACTGGAAAACTCCCACATCACTGGGTCACTCCAATATCACTGAGATACTCACATATCCCTGGGTCACTCCCACAATACTGAGGTACTCCCACACCACTGAGATAGTCCCACATCACTAGAACACTCCCACATCACTGAGATACTCCGGCATCACTGAGATACTCCCACATCACTGAGATATTCCCACACCACTGAGATATTCACACACCACTGAGATATTCCCACATCACTGGAACACTCCCGCATCACTGAGATATTCACACATCACTGAGATACTCCAACATCACTGAGATATTCTCATACCACTGAGATATTCCCACATCACTGGGACACTCACACATCACTGAGATACTCACACATCTCTGGGACACTCCCACATCACTGAGATTTTCCCACACCACTGAGATAGTCTTACATCACTGAGATATTCCCACACCACTGAGTTATTCCCACTCCACCGAGATACTCCCACACCACTGAGATATTCCCACATCACTGGGACACTCCTACATCACTGAGATACTCACACATCTATGGGAAACTCCCACATCACTGAGATATTCCCACACCACTGAGATAGTCCCACATCACTAGAACACTCCCACATCACTGAGAAACTCCCACATCATTGGAACACTCCCGCATCACTGAGATACTCCCACATCATTGGAACACTCCCGCATCACTGGGACACTCACACATCACTTGGACACTCCCACATCAATGAGAAACTCCCACATCACTGGAACACTACCACATCACAGGAACATTCCCTCATCACTGAGATACTCCCACATCCCTAGAACACTCCCCCATCACTGAGATATTCCCACATCAATGAGATATTCCCACACCACTGAGATACTCCAACGTCATTGGGACACTATCGCATCACTGAGATACTCCCACATCATTGAAACACACCCACATCCCTGCGGTACTCCCACATCACTGAGATAGTCTCACATCACTAGAACACTCCTGCACCACTGAGAAACTCCCGCATCATTGGAACAATCCCGCATCACGGAGATACTCCCACATCACTGAGAATCTCCCACATCACTGAGATATTCCCACACCACTGAGAAATTCCCACATCACTGGGACACTCCCACATCACTGAGATACTCACACATCTATGGGAAACTCCCACATCACTGAGATACTACACATCACTGAGATAGTCCCACATCAGTGAGATTTTCCCACACCACTGAGATATTCCCACTCCCCTGAGATACTCCCACATCACTGAGATAATCCCACACCACTGAGATATTCCCACTCCACTGAGATATTCCCACAGCACTGAGATACTCACACATCACTGAGATATTCCCACACCACTGAGATATTTCCACACCACTGAGATATTCCCACATCACTGGGACACTCCCACATCACTGAGATACTCACACATCTATGGTAAATTCCCACATCACTGAGATACTCCCACATCACTGAGATAGTCCCGCATCACTGAGATACTCCCACAACTCCTGAACACATCCACATCCACTGAGATACTCACGCATAACTGAGATACTCCCACATCAAAGAACAGTCCCTCATCACTGCGATACTCCCACATCACTGAGATACTCTCACACAACTGAGAAAATCCTGCATCACTGGAACACTCACACATCACAGGAACATTCCCACATCACTGAGATACTCCCTTATCACTGAGATGCTCCCACAGCACTGGAAAACACCCACATGACTGGGACACTCCCACATCACTGAGATACTCACACATCCCTGGGTCACTCCCACAATACTGAGATACTCCCACACCACTGAGATAGTCCCACATCACTAGAACACTCCTACATCACTGAGATACTCCGGCATCACCTAGATACTCCCACATCACTGAGATATTCCCACATCACTGGAACACTCCCGCATCACTGTGAAATTCCCATATCACTGAGATATTCCCACATCACTGAGATATTCCCACACCACTGAGATACCCCCACGTCACTGGGACACTCCCGCATCACTGAGATATTCCCACATCATTGGAACACTCCTACATCACTGGAACACATCTACATCACTGAGATACTCACGCATAACTGAGATACTCCCACATCAATGAACACTCCCTCATCACTGCGATACTCCAACATCACTGAGATACTCTCACACAACTGAGAAAATCCTGCATCACTGGAACACTCCCACATCACAGGAACACTCCCACAAAACTGAGATACTCCCGCATTACTGAGATGCTCCCACAGCACTGAGATATTCCCACACCACTGAGATACTCCCACATCACTGAGATATTCACACACCACTGAGATATTCCCACACCACTGAGATATTCCCACATCACTAGGACACTACCACATCATTGAGATACTCAAACATCTATGGAAAACTCCCACATCACTGAGATACTCCCACACCACTGAGATAGTCCTACTTCACAGGAACACTCCAAATCACTGAGATATTCCCACATCACTGAGATACTCCCACATCACTGAGATATTCCCACACCACTGAGATATTCACACACCACTGAGATATTCCCACATCACTGGGACACTCCCACATCACTGAGATACTCACACATCTATGGGAAATTCCCATATCACTGAGATACTCCCACATCACTGAGATAGTCCTACATCACTGAGATACTCTCACACAACTGAGAAAATCCTGCATCACTAGAACACTCACACATCACAGGAACACTCCCACATCACTGAGATACTCCCGCATCACTGAGATGCTCCCACAGCACTAGAAAACTCCCACATCACTGGGTCACTCCAATATCACTGAGATACTCACACATCCCTGGGTCACTCCCACAATACTGAGGTACTCCCACACCACTGAGATAGTCCCACATCACTAGAACACTCCCACATCACTGAGATACTCCGGCATCACTGAGATACTCCCACATCACTGAGATATTCCCACACCACTGAGATATTCACACACCACTGAGATATTCCCACATCACTGGAACACTCCCGCATCACTGAGATATTCACACATCACTGAGATACTCCAACATCACTGAGATATTCTCATACCACTGAGATATTCCCACATCACTGGGACACTCACACATCACTGAGATACTCACACATCTCTGGGACACTCCCACATCACTGAGATTTTCCCACACCACTGAGATAGTCTTACATCACTGAGATATTCCCACACCACTGAGATATTCCCACTCCACCGAGATACTCCCACACCACTGAGATATTCCCACATCACTGGGACACTCCTACATCACTGAGATACTCACACATCTATGGGAAACTCCCACATCACTGAGATATTCCCACACCACTGAGATAGTCCCACATCACTAGAACACTCCCACATCACTGAGAAACTCCAACATCATTGGAACACTCCCGCATCACTGAGATACTCCCACATCATTGGAACACTCCCGCATCACTGGGACACTCACACATCACTTGGACACTCCCACATCAATGAGAAACTCCCACATCACTGGAACACTCCCACATCACAGGAATATTCCCTCATCACTGAGATACTCCCACATCCCTAGAACACTCCCGCATCACTGAGATATTACCACATCACTGAGATATTCACACATCACTGAGATAGTCGCACACCACTGAGATATTCCCACTCCACTGAGATATTCCCACAGCACTGAGATACTCACACATCACTGAGATATTCCCACACCACTGAGATATTTCCACACCACTGAGATATTCCCACATCACTGGGACACTCCCACATCACTGAGATACTCACACATCTATGGTAAATTCCCACATCACTGAGATACTCCCACATCACTGAGATAGTCCCGCATCACTGAGATACTCCCACAACTCCTGAACACATCCACATCCACTGAGATACTCACGCATAACTGAGATACTCCCACATCAATGAACAGTCCCTCATCACTGCGATACTCCCACATCACTGAGATACTCTCACACAACTGAGAAAATCCTGCATCACTGGAACACTCACACATCACAGGAACATTCCCACATCACTGAGATACTCCCTCATCACTGAGATGCTCCCACAGCACTGGAAAACACCCACATGACTGGGACACTCCCACATCACTGAGATACTCACACATCCCTGGGTCACTCCCACAATACTGAGATACTTCCACACCACTGAGATAGTCCCACATCACTAGAACACTCCCACATCACTGAGATACTCCGGCATCACCTAGATACTCCCACATCACTGAGATATTCCCACATCACTGGAACACTCCCGCATCACTGAGAAATTCCCATATCACTGAGATATTCCCACATCACTGAGATACTCCCACACCACTGAGATACTCCCACGTCACTGGGACACTCCCGCATCACTGAGATATTCCCACATCATTGGAACACTCCTACATCACTGGAACACATCTACATCACTGAGATACTCATGCATAACTGAGATACTCCCACATCAATGAACACTCCCTCATCACTGAGATATTCTCACACAACTGAAAAAATCCTGCATCACTGGAACACTCACACATCACAGGAACACTCCACATCACTGAGATATTCCCACATAACTGAACACTCCCCCATCACTGCGATACTCCCACATCACTGAGATACTCTCACACAACTGAGAAAATCCTGCATCACTGGAACACTCCCACATCACAGGAACACTCCCACAAAACTGAGATACTCCCGCATCACTGAGATGCTCCCACAGCACTGAGATATTCCCACGGCACTGAGATACTCCCACATCACTGAGATATTCACACACCACTGAGATATTCCCACATCACTAGGACACTACCACATCATTGAGATACTCAAACATCTATGGAAAACTCCCACATCACTGAGATACTCCCACACCACTGAGATAGTCCTACTTCACAGGAACACTCCACATCACTGAGATATTCCCACATCACTGAGATACTCCCACATCACTGAGATATTCCCACACCACTGAGATATTCCCACATCACTGGGACACTCCCACATCACTGAGATACTCACACATCTATGGGAAATTCCCATATCACGGAGATACTCCCACATCACTGAGATAGTCCTACATCACTGAGATACTCTCACACAACTGAGAAAATCCTGCATCACTAGAACACTCACACATCACAGGAACACTCCCACATCACTGAGATACTCCCGCATCACTGAGATGCTCCCACAGCACTGGAAAACTCCCACATCACTGGGTCACTCCAATATCACTGAGATACTCACACATCCCTGGGTCACTCCCACAATACTGAGGTACTCCCACACCACTGAGATAGTCCCACATCACTTGAACACTCCCACATCACTGAGATACTCCGGCATCACTGAGATACTCCCACATCACTGAGATATTCCCACACCACTGAGATATTCACACACCACTGAGATATTCCCACATCACTGGAACACTCCCGCATCACTGAGATATTCACACATCACTGAGATACTCCCACACCACTGAGATGGTCCAACATCACAGGAACACTCCACATCACTGAGATATTCCCACACCACTGAGATATTCCCACATCACTGGGACACTCCCACATCACTGAGATACTCACACATCTATGGGAAACTCCGACATCACTGAGATACTCCTACATCACTGAGATAGTCCCAAATCACTGAGATATTCCCACACCACTGAGATATTCCCATTCCACTGAGATATTCCCACACCACTGAGATACTCCCACATCACTGAGATATACCCACACCACTGAGATATTCCCACACCACTGAGATATTCTCACATCACTGGGACACTCCCACATCACTGAGATACTCACACATCTATGGGAAACTCCTACATCGCTGAGATACTCCAACACCACTGAGATACTCCAACCTCACTGGGACACTCCCGCATCACTGAGATACTCCCACATCATTGGAACACTCCCACATCACTGAGATAGTCCCACATCACTAGAACACTCCTTGCCCCACTGAGAAACTCCCGCATTTGGAACACTCCCGATTCACTGAGAAACTCCCACATCACTGAGATACTCCCACATCTCTGAGATATTCCCACACCACTGAGATATTCCCACATCACTGGGACACTCCAACATCACTGTGATACTCAGACATCTATGGGAAACTCCCACATCAATGAGATACTCCCACACCAATGAGATGGTCCAACATCACAGGAACACTCCACATCACTGAGAAATTCCCATACCACTGAGATATTCCCACACCACTGAGATACTCCCACATCACTGAGATATACCCACACCACTGAGATATTCCCACACCACTGAGATATTCTCACATCACTGGGACACTCCCACATCACTGAGATACTCACACATCTATGGGAAACTCCGACATCACTGAGATACTCCTACATCACTGAGATAGTCCCAAATCACTGAGATATTCCCACACCACTGAGATATTCCCATTCCACTGAGATATTCCCACACCACTGAGATACTCCCACATCACTGAGATATACCCACACCACTGAGATATTCCCACACCACTGAGATATTCTCACATCACTGGGACACTCCCACATCACTGAGATACTCACACATCTATGGGAAACTCCTACATCGCTGAGATACTCCAACACCACTGAGATACTCCAACCTCACTGGGACACTCCCGCATCACTGAGATACTCCCACATCATTGGAACACTCCCACATCACTGAGATAGTCCCACATCACTAGAACACTCCTGCCCCACTGAGAAACTCCCGCATCATTGGAACACTCCCGATTCACTGAGAAACTCCCACATCACTGAGATACTCCCACATCTCTGAGATATTCCCACACCACTGAGATATTCCCACATCACTGGGACACTCCAACATCACTGTGATACTCAGACATCTATGGGAAACTCCCACATCAATGAGATACTCCCACACCAATGAGATGGTCCAACATCACAGGAACACTCCACATCACTGAGAAATTCCCATACCACTGAGATATTCCCACATCACTGGGACACTCCCACATCACTGAGATACTCACACATCTATGGGAAACTCCCACATCACTGAGATACTCCCACATCACTGAGATATTCTAACATCACTGAGATACTCACACATCTATGGGAAACTCCCACATCACTGAGATACTCACACATCACTGAGATAGTCCCACATCACTGAGATATTCCCACACCACTGACATATTCCCACTCCACTGAGATATTCCCACACCACTGAGATACTCCCACATCACTGAGATACTCACATATCTATGGGAAAATCCCACATCACTGAGATACTCACACATCACTGAGATAGACCCACATCACTGAGATATTCCCACACCACTGAGATATTCCCATTCCACTGAGATATTCCCACACCACTGAGATACTCCCACATCACTGAGATATTCCCACACCACTGAGATATTCCCACACCACTGAGATAATCTCACATCACTGGGACACTCCCACGTCACTGAGATACTCACACATCTATGGAAAACTCCCACATCACTGAGATACTCCAACACTACTGAGATTATCCTACATCACAGGAACACTCCTGCACCATTGAGAAACTCCCGCATCATTGGAACAATCCTGCATCACTGGGACACTCCCACATCACTGGGACACTCCCACATCTCTGAGATATTCCCATACCACTGAGATATTCCCACATCACTGGGACACTCCAACATCACTGTGATAACCAGACATCTATGGGAAACTCCCACATCACTGAGATACTCCCACACCACTGAGATGGTCCAACATCACAGGAACACTCCACATCACTGAGATATTCCCACACCACTGAGATATTCCCACATCACTGGGACACTCCCACATCACTGAGATACTCACACATCTATGGGAAACTCCCACATCACTGAGATACTCCCACATCACTGAGATAGTCCCACATCACTGAGATATTCCCACACCACTGAGATATTCCCACTCCACTGAGATAATCCCACTCCACTGAGATAATCCCACACCACTGAGATACTCCCACATCACTGAGATATTCCCACACCACTGAGATATTCCCACACCACTGAGATAGTCCCACATCACTGAGATAGTCCCACATCAGTGAGATATTCCCACACCACTGAGATATTCCCACACCACTGAGATACTCCAACGTCACTGGGACATTCCCGCATCACTGAGATACTCCCACATCATTGGAACACTCCCACATCACTGCGATACTCCCACATCACTAAGATAGTCCCACATCACTAGAACACTACTGCACCACTGAGAAACTCCCGCATCATTGGAACAATACCGCATCACTGAAATACTCCCACATCACTGAGATAGTCCCACATCTCTGAGATATTCCCACACCACTGAGATATTCCCACATCACTGGGACACTTCCACATCACTGTGATACTCAGACATCTATGGGAAACTCCCACATCAGTGAGATACTCCCACACCACTGAGATAGTCCAACATCACAGGAACACTCCCACATCACTGAGATATTCCCACACCACTGAGATATTCCCACATCACTGGGACACTCCCACATCACTGGGACACTCCCACATCTCTGAGATATTCCCATACCACTGAGATATTCCCACATCACTGGGACACTCCAACATCACTGTGATAACCAGACATCTATGGGAAACTCCCACATCACTGAGATACTCCCACACCACTGAGATGGTCCAACATCACAGGAACACTCCACATCACTGAGATATTCCCACACCACTGAGATAATCTCACATCACTGGGACACTCCCACGTCACTGAGATACTCACACATCTATGGGAAACTCCCACATCACTGAGATACTCCCACATAACTGAGATAGTCCCACATCACTGAGATATTCTCACACCACTGAGATATTCCCACACCACCGAGATACTCCCACATCACTGAGAAATTCCCACACCACTGAGATATTCCCACATCACTGAGATATTCCCACATCACTGAGATACTCCCACATCACTGAGATAGTCCCACACCACTGAGATGTTCCCATAGCACTGAGATATTCCCACACCACTGAGATACTCCCACATCACTGAGATATTCCCACACCACTGAGATATTCCCACACCACTGAGATATTCCCACATCACTGGGACACTCCCACATCACTGAGATACTCACACATCTATGGGACATTCCCCCATCACTGAGATACTCCCACATCACTGATATAGTCCCGCATCACTGAGATACTCCTACATCACTGGAACACATCCATATCACTGAGATACTCACGCATAACTGAGATACTCCCACATCAATGAACACTCCCTCATCACTCCGATACTCCCCCATCACTGAGATATTCTCACACAACTGAGAAAATCCTGCATCACTGGAACACTCACACATCACAGGAACACTGCCACATCACTGAGATACTCCCGCATCACTGAGATGCTCCCACAGCACTGAGATATTGCCACAGCACTGAGATATTCCCACACCACTGAGATATTCCCACATGCCTGGGACACTCGCACAATACTGAGATACTCACACAATTATGGGAAACTCCCACATCACTGAGATACTCCCGCAACACTGAGATGCTCCCACAGCACTGAGATATTCCACACCACTGAGATACTCCCACATCACTGAGATATTCCCACACCACTGAGATATTCCCACATGCCTGGGACACTCCCACATCACTGAGATACACACACATCTATGGGAAACTCCCACATCACTGAGATACTCCCACACCACTGAGATAGTCCTACATCACAGGAACACTCCATATCACTGAGATATTCCCACTCAACTGAGATATTCCCACATCACTGGGACACTCCCACATCACTGAGATACTCACACATCTATGGGAAACTCCCACATCACAGAGATACCCGCACATCACTGAGATAGTCCCATATCACTGAGATATTCCCACACCACTGAGATATTCCCACTCCACCGAGATACTCCCACATCACTGAGATATTCCCACACCAATGAGATATTCCCACACCACTGAGATATTCCCACATCACTGAGATACTCCCACATCCCTAGAATACTCCCGCATCACTGAGATATTCCCACATCACTGAGATATTCCTACATCACTGAGATATTCCCTCACCACTGAGATACTCCAACATCACTGGGACACTCCCGCATCACTGAGATACTCCCACAGCATTGGAACACTCCCACATCACTGCGATACTCCCACATCACTGAGATAGTCCCACATCACTAGAACACTCCTGCACCACTGAGAAACTCCCGCATCATTGGAACAATCCCGCATCACTGAGATACTTTCACATCACTGAGATACTCCCACATCACTGAGATATTCCCACATCACTGGGACACTCCCACATCACTGAGATACTCCCACACCACTGAGATAGTCCTACATCACAGGAACACTCCCTCATCACTGAGATATTCCTACACCACTGAGATACTCCCACATCACTGGGACACTCCCACATCACTGAGATACTCCCAAACCACTGAGATAGTCCAACATCACTGAGATATTCCTACACCACTGAGATATTCCCACTCCACAGAGATATTCCCACACCACTGAGATATTCCCACTCCACTGAGATATTCCCACACCACTGAGATATTCCAACACCACTGAGATATTCTCACATCACTGAGATACTCACACATCTATGGGAAACTCCCACATCACTGAGATACTCCCACATCACGGAGATAGTCCCACATCACTGAGATATTCCCACACCACTGAGATATTCCCACTCCACTGAGATAATCCCACTCCACTGAGATAATCCCACACCACTGAGATACTCCCACATCACTGAGATATTCCCACACCACTGAGATATTCCCACACCACTGAGTTAGTCCCACATCACTGAGATAGTCCCACATCACTGAGATATACCCACACCACTGAGATATTCTCACATCACTGGGACACTCCCACATCACTGAGATACTCACACATCTATGGGAAACTCCTACATCGCTGAGATACTTCAACACCACTGAGATACTCCAACCTCACTGGGACACTCCCGCATCACTGAGATACTCCCACATCATTGGAACACTCCCACATCACTGCGATACTCCCACATCACTGAGATAGTCCCACATCACTAGAACACTCCTGCCCCACTGAGAAACTCCCGCATCATTGGAACAATCCCGATTCACTGAGAAACTCCCACATCACTGAGATACTCCCACATCTCTGAGATATTCCCACACCACTGAGATATTCCCACATCACTGGGACACTCCAACATCACTGTGATACTCAGACATCTATGGGAAACTCCCACATCAATGAGATACTCCCACACCAATGAGATGGTCCAACATCACAGGAACACTCCACATCACTGAGAAATTCCCATACCACTGAGATATTCCCACATCACTGGGACACTCCCACATCACTGAGATACTCACACATCTATGGGAAACTCCCACATCACTGAGATACTCCCACATCACTGAGATATTCTAACATCACTGAGATACTCACACATCTATGGGAAACTCCCACATCACTGAGATACTCACACATCACTGAGATAGTCCCACATCACTGAGATATTCCCACACCACTGACATATTCCCACTCCACTGAGATATTCCCACACCACTGAGATACTCCCACATCACTGAGATACTCACATATCTATGGGAAAATCCCACATCACTGAGATAGTCCCACATCACTGAGATAGACCCACATCACTGAGATATTCCCACACCACTGAGATATTCCCATTCCACTGAGATATTCCCACACCACTGAGATACTCCCACATCACTGAGATATTCCCACACCACTGAGATATTCCCACACCACTGAGATAATCTCACATCACTGGGACACTCCCACGTCACTGAGATACTCACACATC